>LR753440.1:280829-520575 GCA_902729485.2 Mus minutoides | reverse complement strand
CCCCACCCCTCCTGGAAGAGTCAGGCCAGAGAGCATGTAGGCCAGAAGGGAGAGGCTGAGTGAGCCCCTACTACCTCATTCCCTGAAGAACAATCAGTTCTAAGGGCTCATTGTTTTGCCAATCATATTGTGCCTAGTTGCTGACGCTCTATTCCGCCCCTGGAAACCATATAAAAACTCGCCAAACAGGCCACCAGGGGTCGCTGCCTCTCCTTCGGGTCTGGGATGATCCCAGTGCACTGGAACAATAAATTCCTCTTGCTTTTTGCATTGATTCTGCCTCCGTGTGGTTCACTCAGGGGGTCCCTGTAAGCTAAGACTTGCCAGAGTCTTACAGTGACATTTAATGTTATTTATTCATTTGTTGAGACAAATCTGCTCCTAACAGCTTCCCATAGTGGATTCAAAGACACAGCTGAACATCTATACTTCCAGGTGAGGCTGTACATTGTAGATAGGTGGCCACTGGGCAGAAAATTGCCAATCTCTCCAGCAGACCTGTACTGTTCTTGAAAGAACACAATTTACAGGTTAGGACAGCTTAGTTCTGCTGAGACAGAATAGGCTAGACCTAAATAACTCTTGTTTTTCAAAGGTCTGTCAGATGGTCCTGGGCCAGAAGGCTGAAGACGGATGCTCCAACTTCCTGACTTACTGGGGCTGTTTGGGAAACAGCTGTTTCTATAATTTGTGTCAGTTCTGGAAGCTGTGTTAGGCTTCATATATAGTTTCAGTTAATGTTGGTCATTCCCAGATTTCTGACAGGATTGAAATAGCCAACCAAGCCTATTTACATTGAGAGTACAGATTTGAGAGGATGGTTTTCAGATGGCATACAATCTAAAGCCAGGACATGTCAAGTATAGAATTATAATTGTTTTAAGTTAGGATAGATGACAATGTTCTATTTTATTGACAAAGATGATGGACTGGGTGTTAGGTCTATCTTGTACGTTATAAATTACAATATGGTAATAGTTGTGCTCAATTTATATCTGAGATAAAAGAATATTTTAAGTGAACAGATGTAGAGAGCCACGCCCGAGATGGCGCCGACATCCTGTCACCACCCCCAGCCTGGGACAAGCAAACAAGTTCAGTGCGCATGCGCTTGTTACAAAGCCACGTAAGTCACCGCCCATCCCGGGGCGTAACTTGAGGTAATGGGCAGTCAGCCAATCCTGACAACACATATCTCACTGAGGTGTATATAAGTGGGATCCATCTTGGGCTCGCTATCTTCCTCCTCATGATGTAATAAAGATTTGCTGCAGAAGGATTCTGGTGTCCGCGTCCGTTCTTGCCAGCGAGATGGTAGTGTGGACTCTTTCAAACAGAAAGGGAGAAGTGTTGTGGATGGCCCTGGTGCTGTTGTATTTTGATGTTAATTCCACTTTTCCAGGAGGGGTCATCTGGACCATACCCCTAATGAATAAAGAAATCAATCACTGGCTGAGTAGGCAGGACTTCTGGGTTGGACAGTGGAAGGGAGGAAGAAGGAGAGAGATGGGGGCTTTTTGGGTGGGGATAGTGACAGGACAAGATGTAACTACTAGCGTCTTCCAGATTAGATGGCGAATAACAGCAGGAGCTATGATCTGACATCCACCATTGTCCTCGGTCTCTGTACTGGTGATACTGAACCCTGAAATATAACTTCAGAAAAGATGTAAGAAGTTACATCTATCACAGGATTGTTTGTAATTTTCTGTTGTTTGAGATTCTTTAGTCCAAGATAGTCTAAAACTTAGAGCAATCCCCCTGCCTTAGTTAGCTTCACACACACACACACACACACACACACACACACACACACACACACACATACATTTGTATAGGCACATGCATGCAGGTGCCCACAGAAGCCAGAAGAGGGCGCCAGTCCTCCCAGAGTTGGAGTTGCAGATGTTTGCCAGTTGCTGACATGGGTGCTGGAAAGCAAACTCCAGTCCCCTGAAGAGCAGCAAGCACTCGAATCCTAAGCTGTCTCTTCAGCTCGCTCTCTCTTTTTCTGTTCTTTCTTTTATTTTGTTTCTGAAAAGGGTTTTCATGGAGCACTGGCTGTTCTTGATTCTGTCCACCCAGTGTTCAGGGAGTGGAGGAAGCCCTGTGCCCTAGTCAGGGTTACGCCTGTGATAAAGCACCATGACTAAAAGCAAGTTGGGGAGGAAGGGGTTTATTTCACTCACAGTTCTTTGTCACAGCTCATCACCAAAAGCAGTGAGGCCAGGAACCTGGAGGCAGGAGCTGATGCAGAGGCCATGGAGGGTGCTGCTTACTGGCCTGTACAGCCTGCTTTCTTATAGAAGCCAGAACCACCAACCCAAGGATGGCCCCATTTACAATGAACTGGGCCTTCCCCCATCAATCATGGTCATAAAAATGTTCTACAGGCTGCCTCACAGCCTGATCACCCCTCCCCCCAACAGCTTGATCTTATGGAGACATTTTCTCAATTGAGGTCCCCTCCTCTCAAATGACTTTATCTTGTATCAAATTGACATAAAACTATTCAGCACAGACTGAGTGTTCGAAGTTCTAAGTGAATGTATGTGTGTTTTGTCATGGTCACACCTTGTCAAGAACTCTAAGACCAATTTCTCATGTGTTGTGATTTCAAGAGAAATGGCAAAGCTTTTCTAGGGAGTCCAGTATAGGTGTTTATGAAGGATTGATCAGTGAGTAAGAAGATTAGCAATGGGAGCTTCCTGAGACTGCTCACCCACAGAGCCCTACTACAGAGACTAGATAACCCCTCCCCATGTACCAAATTACATGTGAGGTCCAGGCAGTGGTAGCAGTAGTGTTAGAGAACCCACCTGATCCCAGCTTCATTTTTGTGTGCTTGTCCTTTCCCAAGTCCCTCGATACACCTAGCAAGGTTCCAGGAACCCAGTTGCTAAGTGGGTTGTTATGCTGGAATTACAGATATGCTCCTCATACAGAGCTGTTTATCTGAGATAAGGTCTTACTGTGCACAGCTCCCTCTTCTCTCTAAGATGCCCAGGTTTCAGGCATACCTTACCACTCGAGACTGGCAGGTCCTTTTAAATGCAACTGACAGAATAAAAAACAGTTAAGAATTTGGCTAAATAGGGGCTGGTGAGATGGCTCAGTGGGTAAGAGCACCCGACTGCTCTTCCGAAGGTGATAAGTTCAAATCCCAGCATCCACATGGTGGCTCACAACCATCCGTAACGAGATCTGGCGCTCTCTTCTGGAGTGTCTGAAGACAGCTACAGTGTACTATACATATAATAAAAATAAAATAAATCTTTAAAAAAATAAATAAATACATTAATTAATTAATTAATTAATTAAAAAAAAAGAATTTGGCTAAATAAATTAGGGTAACCCTAGAGTTGGGGAGGCAGAGATAAGCATATCCCTGGGGCTTAAGAGTCAGCCACCCTGGCCCAGTTGATGCGTTTCATGTCAGTGAAAGAACCTGTCTCAAGAAACCACCTGGAAGGGGCGGAAGCTTTTTTCAGTGGCTGAGTGCTTGCTGCAGTCAAAGGAGACAGATTCAGTTCTCAGTACCCACATTAGCTGGCTCACAAACACTTGTACCTGCAGCTCCAGGGGAACCCACACTCTCGTCAGCCTCCATAGGCACATGCACTCACACACACACACACACACACACACACACACACACACACACACACACACACACATTTGGTATTCCCACATATGCACACAAATAAAAGTAAAAATATAAAGATTTGAAAAAACAGACAGAAACCTACTAGGGAACAACACCCAAGGTTGTCCCCTGGCCTTCATACAGACACACAAATACACACAAATTGTTACAGAAAATGGCAGTGAGAAATAGTCTACAGAACTGCTTGGTTAAGGGGGCTGGTGAGATGGCTCAGTGGGTAAGAGCACCCGACTGCTCTTCCGAAGGTGATAAGTTCAAATCCCAGCAACCACATGGTGGCTCACAACCATCCTTAATGAGATCTGGCGCCCTCTTCTGGAGTGCCTGAAGACAGCTACAGTGTACTTACATATAATAAATAAAATAAATCTTTAAAAAAAAAAAAAAAAAGAACTGCTTGGTTAAAAGTAGAAAAAGGCTGGGCGTGGTGGCACACGCCTTTAATCCCAGCACTTGGGAGGCAGAGGCAGTTGAATTTCTGAGTTCGAGGCCATCCTGGTCTACAAAGTGAGTTCCAGGACAGCCAGGACTACACAGAGAAATCCTGTCTCGGAAAAAAAAAATAGAAAAAGAAGCTGGGCAGTGGTGGTGCATGTCTTTTACAGCACTCGAGAAGCAGAGGTAGGTGGAGTTCTGTGAGTGTGAGGCCAGACTGAGAGAGAGAGAGAGAGAGAGAGAGAGAGAGAGAGAGGAAAAAGAAGCCACCATTAATCCCAGCATCCCAAAGCCAGAGGTAGGCAGATCTCTGAGTTCAAGGCCAGCTCTGCTCTACAGAGCAAATTCTAGGACAGCCAGGGCTACAATGAGAAACAAAGAAAAAAACAAAACCAAAAACAAACAGACAAACCAACAAACAAAGGAGGGCTAGAAAGCTGTCTCCACAGTTAAAAGCACTCACAGCTCTTGCAGAGGATTCGAGATGGATCCAGGTGCCCACACGGCAGCTCACAACTATCGCT
The DNA here is from genome assembly GCA_902729485.2 of Mus minutoides. Taxonomy (NCBI): domain Eukaryota; kingdom Metazoa; phylum Chordata; class Mammalia; order Rodentia; family Muridae; genus Mus; species Mus minutoides. The sequence continues at coordinate 515,949 of LR753440.1, read as the reverse complement.
AACTCCAGTTCCAGGAAATCCAATTCTCTCTTCTGGCTTTCATGGGCACTAGATATATATGTGATGCACTAAATAGAAATATAAGCGATGTACTAAAACATGCCAACAAATACTCATACACATAAAAAGTGAATAAATATTTTAAAAGAGAGATTCCTCATTTTTTTTTTTTTAAGATTTATTTTATTTATTATATGTATAGTACACTGTAGCTGTCTTCAGACACTCCAGAAGAGAGCGCCAGATCTCGTTACGGATGGTTGTGAGCCACCATGTGGATGCTGGGATTTGAACTTATCACCTTCGGAAGAGCAGTCGGGTGCTCTTACCCGCTGAGCCATCTCACCAGCCCCGAGATTCCTCATTTTTAAAAGGATAGAAAAGGATAGTGTCTTCACCATTTACTTGTACCCCAGATCCCAATTTTTTAACATTATGTATGAATATGCACCCCGATATAGCAGGAAACTGTACTGGGGATACAGGTTAATGGGTAAAGCACGGCTGAGCTAGTGTGCGGAGCTGAGTTAAATCCCCAAAGCTCATGCAAAGTTGTGCATTCACATGTCTATAATCGGTGTGCCTACAGCAAGACGGGAGAATCCCTGGGAGCTAGCCTGGGCTATGTAGGTATAAACATCAAAGAAACTGTGTCTCAGACAAGGTGGAAAGTGGGGACCAACAGCTAAGGTTGTCTTCTGACTCCTCCGTGTGTTCTATTGTCCTATGGCATGAATGTGAGTGTGCACCCCTACACACACACACACACACACACACACACACACACACACACACACACACACGGGGGGGGTCACAACAAATGATCAGCAGGAGTCTCATACAGAAGGAGATTATAGGAAATTTTTGCCATTTTCTTTCTTCCTTTCTTCCTTTTTTTTTCTTTCTTTCTTTCTTTCTTTCTTTCTTTCTTTCTTTCTTTCTTTCTTTCTTTCTTTTCTTGAGAGAGTTTCTAGGTATAGTTTGGATATCTTGGAATTCTCTCTGTAGACTAGGCTGGCCCCCAACTCACAGAGATCTAACTACCACTGCTTCCTGAGTGCTGGGATTAAAGGTGTGTGTCACTGTGATGGTTTGTATATGCTTGACTCAGGACGTGGCACTGTTAGGAAGTGTAGCCTTGTTGGAATAGGTGTGTCACTGTGGGCATAGGCTTTGAGACCCTCATCCTAGCTGCCTGGAAGCCAGTATTCTGCCAGCAGCCTTCAGATGAAGATGTAGAACCTCATATCCTCCTGTACCATGCCTGCCTGGATGCTGCCATGTTCCTGCCTTGATGATACTGGACTGGCCCTCTGAATCTATAAGCTAGCCCCAATTAAATGTTGTCCTTTATAAGAGTTGCCTTGGTCATGGTGTCTGTTCACAGCAGCAAAACCCTAACTAAGACAGTCACCATCATTGGCAAATTTTCTTTTGAGACTGGGTCCTATGTAGCCCAGGCTACCCTAAAACTTGTCATGTAACTGAGATGACCTTGAACTTCTGGTTTTCCTGTGTCCGTCTTTCAAGCATGCACTACCATAATTAGCAGTACACCCATCTTTTACTTCTCTTTTTTCTTCTGCTTTTGTGTGTTTGTGTGTTCATGTCCGCATACATATTTATGTATGAGTGTCTGTATGTACCAGTGCATCATACATAAAAGAGCCCAGAGGCCAACACTGGATGTCTTTTTCAATCTCTATCTTATTTTTAAATTTTTATTTATTTGTGTATTTTATGTATATGGATGTTTTATCCAGAAGAGGGCATCAGATCCCATGAAACTATAGATATAGACACTTATGAGCCACTATGTGGTTGCTGGGAGTTGAACTCAGGACCTCAGGAAAAGCAGCCAATGCTCTAAGTCCCTGAGCCATCTCTCCATTCCCCCCTTTTTTTTTTTTTTAAATGTTTGAGTCTTTAATATATATGTATATGCATATGTGCTCAGGCACACAGGACTGCACACGGAGTCCAGACCTGGTCTTCATGTTGCTCCTTTACCATCCTTTACTCTCCCTTTGAAGCAGGACCCTCCTAATTCTGGGGCTATTTTCTTGTCCATGCTGGACGCGAGCAAGCCCCACCAATCCTCTTGTCTCAGAGCCTTCTTCAGAGCTAGAGTTCCAGACACTGCTAGGTGCCCAGCTTGATTCAGAAATCATGTGGGTGCCAGACTCAGAGCTCCAGTGCTTACAATTGGGCAGCAGCTGCTCTTAATTGCTGGGCCATTTCTCCAGCCTCATCTCTACCTTAATTTCGAGTCAGGGTCTCTCACTGAGATTTGTGTGCTGCACCCAAGAGCTCATGTGCTGTAGACTTCATTGACTGTGGTTAGGCAGCAGACCCCAGGAATCCCGAGTCTACCTTCCTAGCAACTGTGACAGCACAGGGATTACTCACAATTAACCTTTTTTTTTTTCTCCCATTTTTCAACACAGGATTTCTCTGTACAGCCCTGGAACTCACTCTGTAGACCAGGCTAGCCTTAATCACAGAGATCTGCTGTCTCTGCCTCCTGAGTGCTGGAACTAAAGGTGTGTGCTACCTCCATCCCCCAGCAAGTTAAACTTTCTTTTTGTTCTTTTCTAGATTTATTTATCCATGTATTTGAGTGCTCTATCTGCATGTACTCCTCTATGCCAGAAGAGGGCATCAGATCTCATAGATTGTTGTGAGCTAACTAGTTGCTGGAAATTGAACCTCTGACAGAGCAGCCAGCACTCTTAACCCCTAAGTCATCTCTCCAACTGTACAACCAACTTTTTCATGTGGGTTCTGGGTGACTGAATTCAGATTCTCATGCTTGTATAGCAAGTTCCTTACAGACTAAGCCATCTCAGTTTTATTTTCTTATAGATGCTTTGTAACAGGTTGCAAATATTCTCAAATATAGTGTGACAGTGTATCCAGCACTGAACTGAGAATGTTCTTCCTGAGGGCTGGCTTCCATGGTGCCACACCAGCCTCCAGGGAGAGCAGCGACCAATGGTTCTCCCCAGCGGCGACCAATGATTCTCCCCAGCTACAACACCTATGAACAACCTCAGCAAACAGCAAGGCAGAGCTAAGGCAGCAGTAGTGGTGCCTCTTCCTCGGTGGTAACCAAGGACTCTAATTGGACTTAAGCCCCACTCAGCACGAGGGAGACAACGCCTGGAGTGGGTAACTAAGCTAACTACTCGGAGCTAGTGAAATCATGGGTCTTGAGTAGAGTTTACAGCCAGTACTTTCCTAAACCAGCAGAATCCCTCACAACTGAGACAATTGCTCTTATGCCCACAGACAGCATACTGCTTACCCCTTATCAAGGAAACTTCTCTTTGTAAGACAGAAACCAGTAGAGAAAATCACAACCAATCAAAATATAGAGTTGTGGAGCCCAGTACCAATGGACACATCTACAAAACATTCTCCAAAGCTGGGCATGGTGGCACACGCCTTTAATCCCAGCACTCAGGAGGCAGAGGCAGGCGGATTTCTGAGTTCGAGGCCAGACTGGTCTACAATGTGAGTTCTGGGACAGCCAGGACTATACAGAGAAACCTTGTCTCAAAACAAACAAACAAACAAAACAAAACAAACAAAAAACCCAAAACAAACAAACAAACAAAAAACCCCAAAACATTCTCCAGCTAAGGTTCAGGAAACATTTCAGAAGAGGGGTGAAAATGTTGTAAGAGCCAGAGGACAAGGAGGTTTGCCATAAGATTGTGTCTTCTAGTAACTGCAGAAGCTATACTCAAAAGTCTCCCCAACATGACTGTCTAAATATGAGCCAAACAAAGACGACACGACAGACATGCCAAGGTGGGTGAGGGAACGCCTGGGAAGCCCCAGCCCGACACACAAGCAAAGGCAGCTAAGGAATGCTAAGTCTTCCCTGGGGACCAGCACGCCAACTGGTTAACCAATTCCAAATGTTCAGCCCTGAAAACTTACATACAAGTAACATTATACAGACTGAACAGGGTATATTTAGAAATATATATGTATCTATATGAAAAAAGAGGCCATGAATGTGAGAGACCAGAGAGGGGAATATGAAAGAGTTGGGAGGGAGAAATAATGTAATTATATTATAGTCTCAACAGTAAAAGGTAATAGTGTATAAAGATATATACATGTATATAATAGATTACACACATGTAATAAAAATTTTAATTGTATTAGTAAACAATGTTTAACTATTAATACTAAGTGAAAAATTGACTAAATTGTTGTCCAGAATGTTGACAAAAAATAATGTCCAGCATGTAACACACAGCAAACACAAACTTCATCTTTCCTGTCAATTCTGCCTCTCTTCTGAGAGAACACTTGATGTTCTGTAGAATGAGAAAACAGGAGGTCAAGGATCCTCAAGGACTTCTTAGGCAGGCCAAGGGTCCCCAAGGACTTCCCAGGCAGGCCAAGGGTTCCCAAGGACTTCTCAGGCAGGCCAAAGATCCTTAAGGACTTCTCAGGCAGGCCAAGAGTCCCCAAGGACTTCTTAGGCGGGTCAAGGATCCCCAAGAACCTCTCAGGCAGGCATCTACTGGAATTTCACTTATGTAGGTCTGGGGCTGTGATTCAGCTTTTTCTCCCTGACCCAGGGTAGATTCACAAGTGTGGCAGAGGCAGAGCTGAGAGTGACACAGCCCTGGCTCTGGCTGAATGAGGCCCCGGGCTTCATCTCCAAGAGCATTAAAACCAAACCAAACCAAACCAAACCAAACCAAACCAAACCAAACCAAACCAAACCAAAAATAACCCAGGAAGTTTTGTTTTAAAGATTTATTATGTATACAAGCATTCTTCCTGCATGTACACCTGCAGGGCAGAAGAGGGCACCAGATCTCACTAAAGAGGGCACCAGATCTCACTATAGATGGTTGTGAGCCACCATGTGGTTGCTGGGAACTGAACTCAGGACCTCTGGAAGAGCAGCTAGTGTTCTTAACCTCTGAGCCATCTCTCCAGCCCCAAATGGCAAGGTTTTTTTTGTTTTGTTTTGTTTTGTTTTGTTTTTCGAGACAGGGTTTCTCTGTGTAGCCCTGGCTGTCCTGGAACTCACTCTGTAGACCAGGCTGGCCTCGAACTCAGAAATCTGCCTGCCTCTGCCTCCCAAGTGCTGGGATTAAAGGCATGCGCCACCACGCCCAGCTTAAATGGCAAGTTTTTAAAAAGCAAATAACCAGCCTTAGTAAGGAGCTGGGTGTGGCAATGCACACCTGTACCCGAGCATTGAGAGGCAAAGGCAGGCAGACCTTTGAGGTCAGGCTGGTGTGTCTAGCCAGCCAGTTTCAGGCCAGCCAAGGCTGCATAATGAGATGCTGCCTCAGAAACAAAACATGTCGACTCAGCAGGGAGGCCTGAAGCTGCCCCTGGATATAGGAATAACCCTATCTGTGATGTGAATTCTCTATCAGGCTCCTGTTTCTCAGGTACAAACTCCCCAACATTTATACTAAGGAAAGACAAGCAACACACTCAAGCCTTAGTGTCTGTGGACCCCATCGACTGTGCCTTCTCTCATTCCCAAGGGAAGAGCACAGGCTAATCTGCTCTGAAGTGCTGGGAATAGAAGTCATGGCTTTGTGTAAGCAGCAGCTCCATCAGGAAACAACATCTTTAACCCTGGACATAGGATTTCTCCCTGGGCTCTACTCCCACTTGTACCTACTCAGAGCCTGAATGTTATGACATGTGCCCTGGAGGCTCATGGGCTGAAGGCTTGCTTCCCAGTGTGGGAGGTGGTGGAATCCTTAAGAAGTGGGGGCTATGCCCTGTATGGTGGTGCAAGCTTTAATCCCAGCAATGTGGAAGGCAGAGGCAGGTGGATTTCCATGAGTTCAAGGATATCCAGAGTTAGTGAGATCCTATCTCAAAAAAGGGGGATGTGGGTAGAGAGATGGCTCAGCTGGTAAGAGCACTTGTTTGTTGCTCTTACAGAGAACCCAGGTTCAACTCCAGGATCCACATACTGGTTCATAACTACCCATAAATCCAGCTCCAGGGGATCTAATATCCTCTTCTGACAGACACCAAGCATGCATATAGTGCACGTACATATATGCAGGCAAAACAGTCACATATAAAATGAATAAATCTAATTTTTAAAAGTGTGGTCTGGCGGAGGGTTCTGGGAGTTCAACCTTCACTAATGTTGGCCTTAAGGCGGGGACTGGTCCAGGTGAGGCTACCTCACATCAGATGGCCCTATGCATGTGACTGTTTCCACTGTACCATGCTGTGATACAGCAAGTGAGCCTTGCCACACACCAGCACCATGAATCAGAAGCCAAATCAATACCTTTTCTTTATAAAGCACCAAGCTTTGGTTATCTTGATATAATACAAGGCTGACCAAGGCACTGGGCATGATAATTTGCTTGGTTGAGCCTGTGTTCACACAAGGAGAAGCATTAAGATTCCTGTTCACCTGTAGGGCAGCTCACACCTGAGAAGGCTGGTAACTGTCAGTATTGGTCCCCATCTCTGGGGTCTCAGGAGAGAAGCTGAGAGTTGATGACAAAGGATGTTTATTCAGGCTTGATCCCCTGGCACAGTGTATGTATGGAAACATGTCAGAAAACTATAAATCGGGTTGCCATGAAATCCTTTGGCTCAGCTTCCTCTGTGGGCCCCCTTCTCAGCCTCTCACTTCAAATTCTCAGAGTGTAGAAAGTTGGGGTCACTTCTTGGCAGCTTCTGCCTGGGCTGCCAAATCCGCCTCTTTCTGAGCAGTCAAAAACACAGCTCGTTCCTTCTGGAAAGCCGCCAGTTCTTCTGCACTGAGGCTACAGAAGGAGACAGATGGTCAGTGAGGAGCGGGTCCTGGCGCAGACCCCAGCTGCCCTGCCCACTTCCCTCCCTGGACTTTCCAAGTGTCACCTGTGGTTTCTCTGCCTGGAACCACAACTCACACACTTTACCTTCCTCTGCCTTGACTCCTGTCTTAAAGTCCTACTTAACCTGTGGCCTCTATTATACCATTGGGACTTCCTAGGCCTTCCTTGGAGCCACAAACACCTCAAAGGAGGGAGCCACAGATCTACATACTTTATGGATTTAAACAAACTATCCAGGCAGACTGTGCTCTAACTTCACCCCGTGAGGAAGAACTGATGCCAGTCTTGCTGTAGAGAATGACACCAGCAGCAAGTGGCCAGTGATGACTGTCCCTGCTCCTGTCTCTGCTGTGCTCTGGGGCAAATGCTCTCCTACTTGACAAGGGCCCCTTCAGACTGGTCCGTCCCTCAGGCCACATCCCATCTGCCTCTAGACAAGACTCCTAGACCAGAGTGAGCTTAGCTTCAGCTCCTTCCCTCTTCTTGTTCACTGTAATCTTACCCTCTATTACGCTCCTTTTCCTTGGTAGTTTCCATGTCACTTCCCCCAGAGTCCTCAATGGCACATCAGGTAAAAGCAGGAACTCTCCTCTCTGCTCGCATGACATCCATTGATTTTATAACATTGACTACCTGCTAATCTAAGCCTCTATGTATGGGTCTGCCTCTATTTTAAGACTACACATTTCTCCAGAGTGGCCAAGCACTACTGTCCATTCCTGGTTCTAGCCAGTGTCCAGATCCATACCCAGGACAGAACAGGTGCTTATGAAATATATTCCAAACAAGATGAGGCTTCAACCCATATCCTTCTGCTAGAATCTGCGAGACATGTATGAAAATGTCACAATGAAGCTTAATATGTATAACTAACATAGGCTATAAATTAAGAACAAACAAAACTCAACCACCTCACTGTAATGGGCTTTCTCAGCTTTACTCCCAAATCAAGAACTTTCTTGGGTTCCTCTAAAGATACTCACTCCTTCACCACTCGAATGCCCAGGGAGCGGGCAGAGCCAATGATGGAGCGGATCACAGAAGACAGGGGTACATCTTGCATGGCGAAAGCATCATCCTTAGCTTTGACACAGGCAATCTCATAGACATGCTTCAAACTCACCAGGCCTGCCACCTCTTTCCCTGGGAAGAAGGAACAAAGAATTCTTCAAGTGCCACTACATTTCTCTGGATACATCAGATTCTCAGGTGCCCACTCTAGTCCTTACCTGTATGCCGGGCCCCCTTCTCAATCCCAGCAGCTGCCTTCAAAAAGTAAGAGACAGTGGGCTGCCCAATCTTGAGCTCAAATGTCCTATCGGGCTTAACAGACAAAGAAAGATACATGAGAATTTCTCGGTTTTCTATCCAGTCTAATGTCCCTTTCCTTCTTCCACCAACTTGCACACCACAAAAGACAGAAAAACAAATCTACAGCACACATCCCTGCCATTTTTATTCCTAGCCCAACTCTCCTCTGGAAGCCCCAGTGTGAAGAGAGGTAAGAAACACAATATGGCAGGATCAAGCCAGTTCAGAGAAATTATGGTCTAGGCTTCTGTGTAAATGGTAAGTGGAAAGCGGCAACCAAGTTAGAGACTGAGAAGCAACCAGGGTGACTAGTTTCAAGCGCCAAGGAAGTATATGGGAGAATGGGTCTCTCTACCTTTATAAAAATTTTTGTAGGCAGGGGAATGCCTTCTTTGATGTCCTTTGTCTTCTCGTTGAACTCTTTGCAGAACTGGTTGATAGAGACACCTCGCTATGAGGAACGCATATACAAAGTTAAGTATGGGAGATGAAAGCTTTCTACCAACTAGGAACCCCTGTCCCTTCCCTCCTTCATCTTCCTGTGTGTGTGGGGTGGTGGTGGTGGTGGTGGTGGTGGTGGTGATGGTGGTGTTGTTATATTTCTTCTACCCTGGTTCTATAGCTTTGGGTGCCAAGTGATTCGTCCACAAGGTACCACTTAATCAGTAACTAGCCAACTTGGGGGTCAGAGGTGCTGAGGTCAAAAGAGGCTACGTAAGTAATACAAGGGCATAAGGCCTAAAGATGTGAATAGCGGAGACACGTTTATAAAGGAGACTTCCCCAGCTCCAGCGCACTCTCCCACGTCTCCCAGGCCGGGTTCCAGACACTGCACCTGACCCAAGATGGGACCTAGTGGAGGCCCAGGAATAGCTTGGCCTGCTCGCACGATGGACCGGATCACGCCGCCGGCCTCGGGCTTCTTGAGGGTCCGAGTGACCCGGCTTAGCTTCGACATGATGTTGGATTTTAATCTTAGCTTGCCTCGGAGAAGCAAAGAACTACGCTCTGGGCGCTACCATTTTGGGTCAGAGGTCAAGGGCCCTCGTGTTGGGCTAGAGTAAGTGAGACCAAAAAAAGAGCCGTCTTGTTTCAGACATACCGCTCTCCAACTAAAGGCGAATTACGGAATTTAAGAATTAATTGAGGTTTGCGCTCTGAAGGCAGGACGAGAACCTATATGGTTTCAGTACACACATTGCCTCAGCGGTACGCACAGGCATTACCTTAGACAGCCAAACAGTTTGGGGACTTTGAGTCTCTGCACAGCATTGTGGGTATGTAGTTTCGGCTCCTCATCCTGTGCCTGCCGTTGGCTGTGCTCTGGGTTGCCATCTACTGGCCACAGTGATAGCTTAGCGTTTGAGACGGAGCAAGTTATGCAAAGTCCCTTGAGTCTTTTGTTTCCTCGTGTGTTTTTTCATGGAAGGCAATATGATTATAGACGGGAAATGAAATGGCAGACTGCTGCTGGCTATGAACCTGATTCATAGCTAGACAAAGAGTTAGAGCTAGGGCTAGGTTACTGTTTCTGTTACCGATTTCATCTTTGGCACTGCGAATATTATAGGTACCTTTCAGAATTATTGTGACAGCTCAGTAACACACTTTTCTTTAGAACAATACTTGAACCAAGAAGGCATTTACCGCTATTTATACAAAGGGAAAAAATCTTCCTGGCACTTTTGAAATGCAAAGTTTGTGAACTCTCATCCCAGTCAAACCTGACTTCCCACTAGCTTATTAGGCATACTTTATTGCTTCCCCGTCTTTCACTTTTTTATTGGAAGGAGATGACTTTTTGTGTCTCAGAACTCTGCATCCTGCTCTATTCTACCCAGGATTCCTGGTTATTACCTGCTTTTTAGGGAATGGTATTTGAACCAAGTGGTGTTTGAAGCCTTTGTTATCACTCCCTAGAGCAACCTCGTGTATCTAGGCACTTTAGGGTAGCAACGGCTTTGGTAGGACTCTGACTCACAGACTCTTCCTGACCACACGTGGCTGCAAAGCTCCACTAATTGTAGGTTGAATGCTCCATTATTTTCTACAACAGTCCAGGATATAAGGTTCTCCAAAAGCTGATCCAGTCTCCAAACTTAGACCACTTTGAAGGAACTACCTGCTAAGTTCATCCTTCAGATTCGAGGGGAATTCTCCAGTTTCTTCCCCCCCCCCTTTCTTTTCTTTTTTAAAAATAATTCCTCTCCAGACAACCAGGCAGCCTATTACGTAGCATACCACTCTGGATTCTATCATCTTCCTCTAAACTGCCTCTCACCAACCTCCACTTTTTCTTTCCTCTACCATTTCCTTGTGTGCAATGCACACGTTTTTGCAAGTGAGTGTAAGTGCATTTGCACATGTGTGCACATACATGGAGGGCTGAGGTTGATGTAAAGATCCTCTTCCATTGCCCTTCAAGGTGGGGTCTCTTACTCCAACTAAGTGCTTGCCAGTGTAGCTCATCTTGTTATCCAGCTTGCTCTGGAGTTCTTATGCTGGCCTGGAATTACAGGGAAGTCACCATGCCCAGATGGCATTTACCTGGGTTTCTTAAGATCTAGCTTCTGGCCCTGACTCTTTTGCAGGAAACACTTTAATCACCGAGCTATCTCCTAACTCCAACCCACCACTGTTTTTGAAAATGTTCGTAACTTGAACTTCCCTACAACCTACTGGCAAAGAAAGTCAGGTCCTTTGTGTAGGGATCTAAAGGCCTCATTTTTATCACCATCTTCTGTGCCCAGTGAAATCCCTGAGCCAGTGCAGTGGTGTTGGCAGGAGCAGTATGTCGCCCTAAGAGACACCCCTGCCACAGGAGCTAACTACTTGGTAGAAAAGGGCAGCTTTAAGTTCCCGAAACTTCCCTTGCATCCCCCCTGCATAAGTCTGTAAGCTGGGGCAAGAACAACTGACATGCTGGGGTTCTCTGTGGTGCTATACCAAAACAGAATATCCATCCCATCAGAGAACCTCTGTGAAAGAAAGAAGGTAGACTCCATATTGAATGACTTTCTTCTTCTTCTTCTTCTTCTTCTTCTTCTTCTTCTTCTTCTTCTTCTTCTTCTTCTTCTTCTTCTTCTTCTTCTTCTTCTCCTTCTCCTTCTCCTTCTCCTTCTCCTCCTCCTTCTTCCTCCTTCTCTTCCTCTTCCTTCTCTCCCTCATCTTCTTCATCATCATATTCTTTCTTCTCTTCTTACACCTCTACCTCCTCTTCATCCTTTCTCCTCCTCTTCTTTTGACACAGGGTTTCTCTGTGTAGCCCTGGCTATCCTAGAAACTGGCTTTGTAAACCAGGCTGGCACCTGGTATGACACCACACCCAGTGACTTTTCTAATGAAGCATAAAAAATGTCTATTTTCCTCATATGGAGAGGGAATCACCACATCAAAAAAAAAAAAAAGATTCTGACAAGTCTAGCTTGAGAATTAATGAGTTTCTTGGACTTACTTGAAGGAGTGTGAGGGAGCACTTGCACCACTGAAAAATTCTAACAGTCAATTTTCCCTCTTCTTCCACCCCCTGTGGTGTGTGGTAAATGAATCTATTTACCAGAGTGTGTGCATATATTTGTGCAGGTGCTCATGTACACATGTGCTTGTTAGTGTGGGGGCCACAAGCTGAAACTGGATGTCTTCCTTGATCATGCTTCACCTTATTTTAGAGACAGGATCTTTTATGAGCCCGGAACTCATCAATTTAGCTCATGTAGCAGGACAATTCAGGGATCTCTCTGTCTCTGCTGGATACCCAGTACCGGGGTTACAGACATAAACTCATAAACTGCTGTGTCCAGCGATTTTACATTGGTCTCAGGTTTTTACATGGGTGCTGGAGGTCTGATTTAAGTTTTCATACTACATGGCAGGTGCTTTACCAATTGAACTGTTTCCCCCTTTTTCTTTTCTTTTCTTTTCTTTTCTTTTCTTTTCTTTTCTTTTCTTTTCTTTTCTTTTCTTTTTTCTTCTTTATGGTGATCTATCTATCTATCTATCTATCCATATGTGTGTGTGTGAAAGATACTGCTTTTTGGATGGGAAGGACAATGGAATCAAGATGTAGGTAGCAGAGACGCCCCCTCCGCCCCCCCCCCCCGTTTAAGTGTTGGATCTGTTGGGATCAGCTACCAAAGGATTTAACTTAGAATGGCTTACACATTATGATACTAGTTGTTGCACCCAGTGATTATATTGCTTTTTTATTCTAAACTAAAACTGTGGGGTGTTTTTCTTCATGCAGTGACTCAACTAAGTTCCACAGAAAACGTACAGTGGCGGGAACACCCCAGCCAGCCTCGGGGAATTTGAAGTGTGAGGCTGGCATGGCAAGGATCCGCCATGGGAACATAGCCAACTCAGTGGAGAGATTTCAGAGTGCCGGGACAGAGTCTCCAGAAGATGAGAACAGACTGGTGCCTTGCCGGCAATAGTGTAGATTGATTTTTAATATTTCACGCTGCATATGGTGGTATAAATATCTATGTGCATGTCCATATGTGTGTGGGTACACATATGTGTGCAGATGCTTGTGTGAATGTGGAGGTCACCTTTTGAGGCAACATCTCTCCCCTGTACCCAAAGGTTGCTGGTCCATTTAGTCTAAGTAGCTAACTTTTTCCAAGGATTGCATGCCAGCCTCCATGCCCCCTTGCTACACCTGAGTTCTGCTCCACATGCATGCTCAACACACACTTTACACAACGAGCATTGGTTTCTCCCAAGCACTGGTTTCAAGCTTTCTTTTTTTTTTTTTTTTTTTTTTTTTGGTTTTTCGAGACAGGGTTTTTCTGTATAGCCCTGGCTGTCCTGGAACTCACTTTGTAGACCAGGCTGGCCTCGAACTCAGAACTCCGCCTGCCTCTGCCTCCCGAGTGCGGAGATTAAAGGCGTGTGCCACCACGCCCGGCCTTCAAGCTTTCTTATAGTTGAAGCCTCTACTGACCTCTTTGTTACAACTCTGAGCCAGAATCACAAAGCCAAACTGTTCCTGAGCTCCTATTCCGTGTAAACTGAACAGTTATAAGTGTTCATTGTTTTAAGATGCATGGTTCACTGTGATTTGTTATTCCATAATAAATAGCTGTTGTATGATTTTTATGAGGAGTCTAGGGTGGCACCAGCAGCCTGAAAAACTGAATTTAAGTTCATATTGATGAGTCAGTGAGTTTATTGGGGGTAATTAACTGGGCTGTAGACAATTAAGGACAATTCCATTTTCCCAAGAGTTGCTACTCTCTTGCTTATCACGATTCTATTTTATATTCTATATGACTGTAAGTCTATAATAAAATTAGTGAGTTAATATAACCTGGAGCTGGTAAAGTAGCAGTGGCTGCTTTTCCAGAGGACCCAGGTTTGATTCCCAGGACACAATTATGACTCACGGTCCTATGTAACTCCAGTTCCAGGGGATCAGATCCCCTCTTCTGGCTTCTATAGGCACCAGGTACACACATGGTGCATAGACATACATGCAGGCAACACATACGGACATACAACTAGATATACTCAAATACACTTATTTTTGTTTTGTTTTGTTTTGTTGTATTGTGTTTGTTTGAGACACTGTTTCTCTGTGTAGCCCTGACTTTCCTAGAACTCACTATGTAGACCCAGCTGACCTCTAACCCTGTCTTTGCCTTCATAGTGTTGGAATTAAAGATGTGCCCCACTGTATCCAGCTATGGAACACACTTTTAATACCAGCACTTGTGATATAGAGGCAGGTGACTCTCTGTGTCTGAGGCCAGGTGTACATAGTGACTCCCACGCCAGCCAGGACTATCTTACATTAACACTCCTCCAAAGAAAACTCACCCCTACAGCGAAACAAACAACCCATAGTGCACATTATGGCTTCATTGTTTCTGGAGGATCTGGAGTCCAGGCAGGGCTGGGCAGGACATTCTGCTTAGGGGCTCACGGAGTTTCATGGAAGGCATTGTCTGGGACTGTGGTCTTCTCTGGTAGTGGTAGGGCTGAAAACTTTTCTTCCTGTTGACCACTGGCTGAAAGCCATCCATAGCTCTTCAACCAAAAAAACCCAAGGCCAGGCGTGGTGGTGCACGTACGCCTTTAGTCCCAGCACTCGGGAGGCAGAGGCAGGCAGATTTCTGAGTTCGAGGCCAGCCTGGTCTACAAAGTGAGTTTCAGGACAGCCAGGGCTATACAGAGAAACCCTGTCTCAAAAAAAAAAAAAAAAAAACCCAAGTTTTTGTTTTGTTTTGTTTTGTTTTGTTTTGTTTTCATGGCCTCACTATGTAGATCAGGCTGGCCTTGAATTCACAGAGATCTTCCTGCCTTGGCTTCCCAAGTGCTAGGATCAAAGGTGTGTGCATGTGCCAGCACACCTGGCTTGACCTTCGTTTTTTTGATATATGGGACCCCTTGTTACATCAGAATTGATGAAGGCAATTTGGAAATAAACGAAAACCCAGACTGCCTGTCCAGAAGCAGATTTTCCTTTCATTGGAACAATGAAATAGGCTTTTAGGTTCTTAACCCTTGACCCTGACCACAGCAGCTCCCTTCTTCAAGGAGGAAGACTCCTCCAAGACAAGTGCTATGACCTTAGGAACATGATTACTTCCTGTGCATGAGAGCATGCACATTCCATCACTTTTCCTATCCTTTGGTCAGAAGCAAGTCACAGCTCTTACACTCAAGGTGGAGGAACTATACAAGGGAGAAGGTACCAGAGAGCACAGGTTGTGGGGACTACCTGAAGACCCTCTCTTATATAGCCTTTTGTATACTGTCAGTAAACTTCTGATGGTCTTTGGCAGGACTGACAGTCAAGGATAAAAGGAAATGAAGAACCCGTCACTGGACCTCAAGGCAAGGAAGTGTAACAGCACTGCCACCCATGACAATGTGCAAAGTAGACATGCCTGAGGAACCGTGAGGCGTGGCACGGGCTTCCTACTTGAAAAGTTCAGAGTATCGTCCCATTTTAATTCTTGCTTAGATTAAATGTTAGAGGTGAGATGTAAACTGGTAAGGGCAGTGCCAAATGAAGGAAAGTAGGATTTGATGTTTTGAAAATTCCTAGGTTTTCCAGCGGGCAACCATTAACAAGCAGCTTCTGGGAAAAGATGAAGGAGAAAAAGAAGAGAAGGAGGAAGAAGAAGAAGAGGGAGAAAAATAAGAAGAGGAAGAGGAAGAAAAGGAGGAGCAGGAGGAGGAGGAAGAAGGAGAAAGAGAAGGAGGAGAAGGAAAAAGAGAAGGAGGAGAAAGAGAAGGAGAAGAGAAGGAGAAGGGGAAGGAGAAGGAGGAGAAGGAGAATTATTGATGTCAAGACTGTAACTATAAGGACTGTGCAGGCTGCCACCTATAATCCCAGCACTTGGGAAGCAGCGGCAGAAGATAAGGCAATCAAAGTCATCCTTGGCTTTACAGGGAGTTCTAGGTCAGAATAGGATGTTTGAGTCCCAGTAATAGGCCTGGCAGAAATAAAGATATGTCAAAGAAAAACCTGTAATTCTCAAGTTGACTATCAGACTACTAAAACAATTGACCCAAAGGCATGGAATTTTCCCCAGGAACATCATGCAGGGGGGAGGAAAAGGCACCAGCTAGAGGGGAACTTACCTCCCAATAAGAGATTTCAGGAAGTTCTCACCTGCCAGAGTACCTTCCATGAGGAGACTGCAGCCCGGAGGATGATGGCCGATGGAGGGCGGCCCACACCGGACTGGGGTTGTTTACACGTGCATGCATCTCCTTGCTCCTCTATTTCAACTTTAATATCATTTCAGGACTCAAAATATAGACTTCACTGGAGGGCTTCACTGGATTTCTTTGTCCCTAACCCCAGTGTGGCTAACCTTGAATAAATCTCCTTTGTCTTTAATTGGTTTATTTAGGACAGGTGGCTGGACCTGACTTGAGGCACAGCCTGTGACCCTTGTGAACTGTCAAATAAACTAAAATGAGAGAAAAATAAACTAAGTAAGATAATAAACGTTTGTGATTTTATTTAATGTAGTTAGTGGTACTAGGAGCTTGAATTTAGGCCTCATGTACCAGGCAAACACTTCATCACTGGGTTATGTCTCCATCTTTCTTTTCTACTTTTTATCGTGAGACTCACTCTTATTAATTTCCCAGAGTAGCCTGGAACATCCTCTCTATCTCAGGCAGGCATGGAAATGTCATCCCCTGCTTCAGCCTCTCAGATGAGTAACTGGATGGCAGCGCTGTGACGCTGGGGCTGGCAGAAGTGCATGTTATTTCAGTCATTAAATTTGTTGTTTTAAGACAAGGTCTCACAACGCCACCCAGGCTGGTCTTGAACTTACAAAAACCCACCTATTTCTGCCTTCTCAGTGCTGAGATTAAAGTATGTACAAAAGTTCAGTTTAGTGTTGCCATTTTGTTTATTGTTTGTTTGTTTGTTTGTTTGAAGACAGAGCCAGACTACATAGGTCAGATGGCATGGACCATGGTGGCCTCCAACTCAATCCTTCAACCTCAGCTTCTCAGGGCATGCACCACGTCACTGTGACTATGAGAAGGGAAGGTATTTTAGATACTCGTCCTATCAAACGATTAAAATGATGGACTCCAAAGGATTACAATTTCTCCAGGAATTTTATGCTAGGAGAAGGGAAAGGCTGTAGCCTGATGCCACTCAGAGGAGGAGCCTGCCTCCCATGAGGTGATATCACAGAGTTCTGACAAGTTATCAAGTCACCTGGCAGGACACATTGTGTGTCGGTGGTGGGAGGGGACACACCTTGACCAGGACCACTTAGTTATGCATATCTCTTGCCCTATATTTAAACCTCAACCACATGCCAGTGCTTGGAGGCTGGACCTGAGAATCACTGTTTCTCTCCTCAATGTGGTCATGTGGATAAGTCTTCTTTCTGTACTTTTTGCTATTATTTGCCTCTTTAATTAGCATGTTGAGGGTGGAGGACAGAGTCCAGTTTATTGGGACTGCCAGAGCCCAGATTCTAAAAGTTCCAGTAACAGCATCTGGCAGATGCTTTGTTATAAAGCAATTAATAACTAATATAGTCAGACACTGAGCTGACCTGTTCCCAGCAACGTTTGTGTTTAATCTTTGCTGTGACCTCCCATGGGGCATCAGATGCGTCATTTGTAGAAACCATTAGTATTTTCAATTGTAAAGGGGAGATATAAATTATAACATTCATTACCTTCTAAAAACAGAAGTCAGCCAATTTTAAGGGTCCAGCCATCAACAGTTTTAGACTAGATAACTCCTCTACACTTCACAAGTACCCAGTCTTGTGGGGTATCTGCGACAACAGCACATACACTTGATGGGGGAACGGAGAGATGGCTCAGCAGTTACAGAAGACCAGAGTTCAGTTCTCGCACTCACAGTGGGCTGATCGCTCTGGCTCTACGGGGAGCCAACTCTTCTGGCCTCTGAGGCACTTGTATTCATGTGCATGTATCCACACAATGTGTACACATCATTATAATTATCAATAATAAAAGTATTTGAAAAGTATTATCCTCAAAGGCCGGGAGCAAGCTGGACCTGCTTTGTGTGCTGTAGTTTCTCAAGGCTGTTCTGCAATGGAGCACCACCTTCTCATCCCTTGGACACCTCTTGGGGGCAGCAGAGCTCAGTACATTTTGGCCTTTCCCAGTCATTTCAGATTTCAACTGGGTCTTCTTTATTTTATTTTATTTTATTTTATTTTATTTTGCTGGATTAACCCACCCACACACATATTGTGTCAACTAGCCATGAAGGTGTACCCCTGTGTTCTCAATTGTTAATTCATTCTCAGTAACCAATGAATCTTTTCGGCTATCTGGTCCTTGTGACTTATTATTTATTACATGCTATCCTGACATCTGGCATGATTTATAAGGCCCTATTACAGTTTGGTTATGCAGTCCAAACTGACTTATAAAGATTGACAGATGGGGCTGGAGAGATGACTCAGTGGTTAAGAGCACCGATTGCTCTTCCAAAGGTCCTGAGTTCAAATCCCAGCAACCACATGGTGGGTCACAACCATCTGCAATGCGATCTGACGCCCTCTTCTGGAGTGTCTGAAGACAACTACAGTGCACTCATATACATTTAAAAAAAAAGATTGACAGATACCTTTTACCTGCTTAGGCATAGAACAGAGAATCAACATTAGGTGATTTGCACACAACACATATTTCATACAGGTGTTAGTACACAAATGTCCCTACAGTATTAGTTTTGAAAGTTTTTGTGTTTTCAGAACAAAATGACCAGACCCTGAAGTTAAAGTGGCCCTGACAAGATTCATCCTCAAGGATGATGAGGTGTATATTGGTTCCAGCATCCTGCCAGGTCCAGATGTTTGCTCAAAAATCTGCATCCAGGATGCTTCAAAGTGGCTAGTGCCTCTTTGTGTGGTATAGCCCCACAGACTGCTGCAGCAAGCCCTGCACTTTTCTAGCCCAGATGACCCCACAGAGCCTGGGCAGTGAGTGAAACAGCCAGCTCCCCAGGACTGGGCCAGCACCCCAGTTTTCTTGGGGTCCTCAAAGATGTCATTACCCTCAGCAGCAAGAACACAGTCTAAAGAACACAAAGCCTTCATCCCCGTGAGAGGTCGGGTGGGTGGCTGTTGTTGGTTGTTGGTCAGTTTGTTGGTGGTTGTGGTTAGGGAAGAGACAAAAAGAGAAAAAAATTAGATTCAGAGATCTCTTTTTCTCTCCCTCTTTCTCCTAATCCTTCTTTCTCCCATATCTAGTGTTACAGGTGAAAACAGAAGGGGAAAGGGGGAGTGAAAAGGAAATGAAGGGTGGAATTTTTAAAAATATTTATTTATTTATTATATGTAAGTATATTGTAGCTGTCTTCAGACACTCCAGAAGAGGGCGTCAGATCTCATTATAGATGGTTGTGAACCACCATGTGGTTGCTGGAATTTGAACTCAGGACCTTTGGAAGAACAGTCAGTGCTGTTAACTGTTGAACCATCTCTCCAGCCCTAAAGGTGGATTTTATATCTACTTTTAAACCAAAAAAGCAACAAGTCTCAAATACTTTAGATTTGTATGGATTTTTATATGATGATAGAAATTTTAAAGTTATGGAGATCTATTCAGATTAATAAAAGCTAATTTAAGATGTATGTCTACCACTTATGTCTTTGCTTCTTGCTTAACACTAAGCTACAAAAATTTAGTAAGTAACAACATATGTCTGATAAACTGTTGCCATCAGGACCTCCCAAACCTATGAGGTCTCAGAGGCTACAGCGCGACCTATGGACCTGTTCTCAAGATGACAGCTACCATGTTCCCAGAATCCACTTGGCTCACCTCCCACCTTTACCTGTGTTACGTTATTTTTCATATAAATAAGGGGAACGTCCCTCCCTCTCTCTCTCTTCTCCCCCTCTTCTCTTTCTGCCCCCATCTTGTCTCTCCCTCCCAATAAAACCTCTTCCACGTGGAACTGTCTTGGCCTAATGTGCTGTTGAGATGTGACTTGCCATTCTAACACATCATAAACTATATTTGATAACCATATCCTTTAGTGCATTCAGAACTATATTTATGGTCATGCTAGATACAGTTGATTGTAGAAGTCGGCTTTATTTGGCCTCCTACGTATGTTCTCAAAGTTAAGCAGAATAAGTCACTAGAAACAAGCTAAGTTTATTTATTTAGATGTTATTTAGATAGGTGGTCCTCAAACACTTCAGAAATCTGCAGAATATCACACTTAAAATGTTTAATAAAATAGCTTTTTATGGTATCCAGACACATCAGTTCCTGGCAGCACTCTTAATCTCCTCCAAAAACAATGATGGGCACAGAAGATCACCATGTGGAGTTTGCCTCTTTAAATGTGGCAAAGCTGGCCACTGGGCTACACTCAGCCCTTTACCTTGATTGCTGACAGCACACCATCCAAACTGTGGACAAGCTGGACACTGGGGAGTCGATTGTTCCACTTTGCCTAGACAAGGTAGGACAGACACACACACACACACACACACACACACACACACACACACCATGGTTCCTGCTTCACAAAAAAAAGTCTGTCAGATCTTCTGGGCCTGATGCTCCCCACTGACACAGAGGAACCTTGGGTGACTGTCCAGGTAGCCAGTAAGCTGCCATTTTTATTAGACTCGGAGGCTGCTTGTTCTACATTTCCTGTTTACTCAGGCGACATTCGTCCTTCTCAGGTCTCCAGTGAGGTTGAAGACTAGAACTGTTAGAGTCCCATCCATTTAGTAGCAGAGACCAAGGCTTCAGCTGCTTCCTCAGTTCTCTTCCTGTGTAAAAGTCAGGCCACGGGCCTCACTCTCCTAGAGCTACATGTCTGTCTTACAGTCTGCCTCATTAGCAGACTCAGAAAAGATAAGAAGCTTAAGTTGTGAAGATTTAAGATGTGGTTTAGGGTCTAAGGAGGTTGGTAAATGCAAGATGTGACAGTCGAAGGACACAGGGAGGTGACAAGAGAGTGACTTAAGGTCTAAAAAAGAATGAAATGTCTCAGAGAGATACTGGAATATTTTCTCCAAAGTTGCCAGATACAAATGGACTGACTGGACATTGTAAATATAATTCTGACCCTGATAGTTCTCATAATTGTTCCTATCGCATATATTTTATTGATGTTAGAGATAAAGCCACATCTTGGACTCAAAGAGGAAGATGTTCAGATAACTTTCCCTGACACATATTTATAAACCGGCTGTGACAAGAGTGTCCCTGTATTCTCAATTGTTAATTGTTGTGCAGGGACACCAGGGTGGCAGGACATGTAAATGTTTGCTGCTTCCTCAGTTGCCCAAAGAGAAAGGCAAGGTGCTGTGGGGGAGGTGTGGAGGAGGTCGTAGCCCTCAGTCTGGTCCAAAGGCTACACTACTGAAAGCAGTCTTGCTGCTGATTGGTTCAGGGTAAGCTATGGAATCTCTCCCACTAGGCTGATGGCTTTGTTGTATGAAAAAGAAGCCTGGCATTTGAGCAGTAAAGTGCTAGTGGCTGAAGCTGAGGCACAGGGAGTGAGATCAGAGGGACTGAGGCAGAATGAGAAAGGGGCAGAGAGGTAGAACAGAGAGAGCCACAGAGAGAGCCATAGTGGCGGGAAGTCGGTGGAGTCTGATGGGCTAGTTGAGGGGCTGCCCCAACAAACAGGCCAACAGCCTCACACTATATAGATGTCTCCATGTTTTTATTCTTAAACCTCAAGTGGGAACCCCAAAATCCCTGCAGTAATTTTTTGGTTTATTTATTTTTAAGTGTATGAGTTTTTTGCTTGCATGCATGTATGTGCACTACAAACACATCTGGTGCCTGTCAAGAGCAGAAGAAGACATTGATTCCCTTGGAATTCAAGTTACCGATGGTTGTGAGCCACCATGTGGGTTCTGGGAACTGAACTTGGGTCCTCTGCAAGAGTAACAAGTGCTCTTGACCATGAGCCCTCTCCCCAGCCCCTCAGCCCAGCCTGGAGCCATTCATCTTCTCTCATGCCATTCATCTTCTCTCGTACAGACAGCCTCGCTGATCTCAGGATGATTCCCTAGAGTCATAGCACTGGGGGGTGGGGGGGAGCCAGAGGCCCGGACCCAGTGTCTCAAGAACCCAGCTGTCTTCCATGTTATAGAGTCTACAGAGATACTTGCATTTTGCCGTTCTGCTTGCCAAATCCAGGTACCCCAGGCCTTCTTCTCGGCTGTGAGTCCTTTACGGACCTCCTTCTGAAGCATATAAATACCAAGGCTCAAGCCAGGCATGGTGGCGCACACCTTTAATCCCAGCACTAGGGAGGCAGAGGCAGGAAGATTTCTGAGTTCGAGGCCAGCCTGGTCTACAAACTGAGTTCCAGGACAGCCAGGGCTATACAGAGAGAAACCCTGTCTCGAAAAACCAACCAACCAACCAAACAAACAAACAAACAAAAACACCAAGGTTCTCCCATGTCACTAATACCTTGATTAGCTGTGGTGGCCACAGCACAAAATATATACACTGCTGTCACCTTGACACTATGGATGCTTGATGGAGTGATAGCATGTAAGGCCAGATTGCCTCTGCTCTGTATCCCCAGATCCATCTGAGGAGCCTGTTTTTTCCTATGACCTCCAGCATAGGCTTAAGGAAAGGTCATTCGGTTCTCCCTTGTCTCTCCCAAATGCCCAACTAAGAGTTTGCTGCTGTTGCTTTTTGTTTGTTTGATTTCTTTCTTTTTTTAAAAAAAGGATTTATTTTATTTTACGTGTCCATGTGTGTACATATGTCCACGTGCATGCAAGTGCCCACAGAGGCCTTAACAGGGTGTCAGATCTCCTGGCACTGGAGATAGCAGCCTAACGTTGGTGCTGGGAGCTAGACTGCTAAGCCATCTCTCCAGACCCGTTTTGTCTTGAGGCAGCATCTCATTTGTAACCCTGGAACTGGCTGGCCTGGAACTCATTGTGAAGACCACGATGGCTTTGAGTGAACAGAAATCCACTTGCTGATACATCTTGAATACTGGAATAAAACTGGTGGTGTTGGAGCCCTTCCGCTTCCCACCTGGACTGGGCCCGTATCAGGTGTACCCGAAAACTGTAACCCAGAGGAAACCTTTGAATCTTGGCAAACTCTCCGTCCTTTTCTGTTGGGTGGTAACAATGGGAGTTTCAGTTGTTGGCTCTGTACTTGTGAAACCTGAAGCAAGCGTCCCTCCCTCTCTGGGCGTCTCTCCCATTTCCTCTATGTAAACTGAATAATAATAGGTCAGCGCATGGTCATGAGGGCCTTCTCTGGAACACGGTGTTGGGATAAGAAGGAGGACTCCCTCTATAGTACAGGCCTTAGGAGTTGAAAGCATCCTCCAGTGAGGGACTTGGGTGGCCTTCTGGGTGGTATTGAGGAGTTTCCTGTATGACCAATGAGTGAGTTTCTTTGGCTGCTGGACCGCAACACAGTTGGCAAAGCACTTGGTGTTTTTACGTGTTCTTAGGCAGGGAGTTAGTGGAGTGGATGTGGGGCTTAGAGAGTCTGGGAGTTTGGGGGTGAGATTGCATTTGCTCCCTTTTAGGAACGCATGGGCCAACTTTCACTCATCCTCTGTGGCAGAAGTCACAGGCCATGTCCTCTGCGCATAGGTCCTTGATTTCCTCATAAAACACATTTCAAACTCTGGGGTTAGGGCACACGTGTAGCTCGGTTGGCAGAGTGCTAGCCTAGCAACTATGAATCACTGTGTTTGATCCCAGGCACTGAATAAACTAGGTGTGGTGGCTCACATCTGTAATCCTGGCACATGGAAAGTGGAGGCAGGAGACTCAGAAGGTTGTCCTCTGAGTTCAAGGGTAGCCTGAACTGCATAGAACCCTGCCTCAAAACAAATGAACGATTCAGGGGTTAACTGGCCACTGGGATATCGTTCCAGACCAGGAGGTACTAATCAGGAGAGACCACAACTGAGCCTTTTTTTTATTAGCTATTTTCTTTATTTACATTTCAAATGTTATCCCCTTTCCTTGTTTTCCCTCCGAAAATCCCCTATCCCTTCCTCCCTCTGCCTGCTCACCAACCCACCCACTCCTGCTTCCTGGCCCAGGCATTCCCCTATACTGGGGCATAGAACCTTCACAGGACCAAGGGCCTCTCCTCCCATTGATGACCAATTAGGCCATCCCCAGCTTCATATGCATAAGTCCCACCATGTGTTTTCTTTGATTGGTAGTTTAGTCCCAGGGAGCTCTGGGGTTACTGGTTAATTTATATTGTTGTTCCTCCTATAGGGCTGCAAACCCTTCTGTTCCTTAGGTACTTTCTCTAGCTCCTCTATTGGGGACCCTGTCTAATGGATGACTGTGAGCATCCACTTCTGTATTAGTCAGGCGCTGGCAGAGCCTCTCAGGAGACAGCTGTATCAGGCTCCTATCAGCAGGCTCTTGCTGGCATCTGCGATAGTGTCTGCGTTTGGTGGTTGCACAACTGAGTCTTTCTTTATCCTTCCATCTCTAGTTCATGGCAGCTTTCAGGAGTTTCAGGAGTTCGTCAGGTTTGGTGGCCCTTGCTTTTAACTCCGGCTTTTGGGAGGCAGAGGAAAGCAGGTCTCTGTGAGCTGCTCAGGAGGCTAGCCTGATGATGTACATAGCCATTCAGGCTATTCAGGGGTATACAGTGAGACACACACACACACACACACACACACACACACACACACCCGTCTCAAAACAAACAAACAAGCAAACAAAGTAATGAGGCTAGAGAGATGGCTCAGTGGCTAAGGGCAATGGCTGCTTGCTCTTTCAGAGGGCCTGGGTTTGATTCTTTTTTCTTTTTCTTTTTCTTTTTCTTTCTTTTTTTTTCTTCAAGACAGGATTTCTCTGCATAGCCCTGGCTGTCCTGAAACTCACTCTGTAGACCAGGCTGGCCTCGAACTCTGAGATCTGCCTGCCTCTGCCTCCCAAGTGCTGGGATCAAAGGTGTGCGCCACCACTGCTCTGCTCTGGGTTTGATTCTTAACACTGACACGGTGGCTCACAACTATTTGTAACTCCAGTCCCAGGGAATTCCAGTTTCTGGCCTCTGCTGGCACCAGGCAGGCATACAAGTGGTGTACAACCATACACGGAAGCAAAATACTCACATACATGAAAATAGATTTGTTTTGTTTTTTGAGACAGGGTTTCTCTGTGTAGCCCTGGCTGTCCTGGAACTCACTTTGTAGACTAGGCTGGCCTTGAACTCAGAAATCCACCTGCCTCTGCCTCCAAAGTGCTGGGATTAAAGGCATTCGCCACCACTGTCCGGCTTGGCTTTTTTTAATCTTATTTTGTTGTTTGTTTGTTTGTTTGTTTTTCTTTTTTCGAGACAGGGTTTCTCTGTGTAGCCCTGGCTGTCTTGGAACTCACTCTGTAGACCAGACTGGCCTCGAACTCAGAAATCCGCCTGCCTCTGCCTCCTGAGTGCTGGGATTAAAGGCATGCGCCACCAACGCCCGGCTCGAAAATAGATTTAAAATTTAAAAAAATTAATAAAGTGAGCTGTTCAAGGGCTGGAGATGTTGGTCAGTGGTAAAGTGTTTACCAAGCTGTATGGAGCCATGGGCCAGATCCTCTCTTGGTTCCTTTTTAGCAAGCCATTTCTGTAAATCTGTTTCGTGGCGTGGGGTGGGGGGCAGGGGTGACGGGACCCGCCTCCCAAGGATTACAGGACTTAATTTGCCCAAAGTCAACCCAGAGAACCTGGTACTGACAGAAGAAAGCCTGTGGCCCTGAGGGACCGAGCACATACAAAGTCGGCTTTCTTTGAGGCTTTGCAAAGGATAGGAGCATGCTGTTGGGAGGGGAGGGCAGTGATGCTTGTCTCTGGACACCAAGGAGGCCAGAGCTCACTGATTGTTGCACAGAGAGAAAGTGTTCGAGCTGAAGAGAAAGACAGATCTGCACTCCCGCAGTGGCTTTCCTCAGCCTCCACGGGTGACGCACCTTCCTCTGCCTCTTCTAGTAGTTTCCTTCCCTCTGTTTGCTCTGGGCTTCTCTGTAATTCCGAGGTTTCCCCATAAGGGAGGCGGGGTCTTGGAGCAGGAGGTGGGGAGTCGCCCGTCTTAGGTTGGGAAAAGGAGCCTCTAGATTTCTATGTGAAAGGAGGCTCCGGTCTCGGGGAGAACCCAAGAGACCCCAGAATGAGGGTAAAGTGTCCGGAGCCTGGAATAAGAGAGGGGTCTTGTAGACCAAGGGAAGTCCCTCAACCATACAGGAAAGGATTGGGACTCCCTCAGTGGGAATCGCGAGCAGAACTTCTTTGGTTCCAGGGGCGGGGCTCAGAAAGGGGCAACAGTTCCTGAAAACCTCTGGCTTCACAGACTACAACCAGGCTAAGCCGCAGGAGGCGGAGCCTCGGGGTAAGGCGGGGCCTCTAGGGGCGGAGCCGGGGCGGGGCGTGGGCAAGGGGTGGGGCGTGGAGGTTTGTGTGCACATCCCTCACTCCTCCGGGCCCCGGGTGTCCCCGTGACGAGGCTGCACCGAGCAGCCGCGGGCCGGGCCCATCCCGCCGCAGCAATCCCGGGGCGCAGTAGAGGTGAGGCGGGTGGGGGCCAGCAGCGCACAGAGAGCCCCAGAACGCTGCCAGGTGAGGCTGGCGATGTGGGAGGGTGGGAGGCTGTGTTGGGCGTGCGCTGGGGGCGTGTTTGAGTATCTGGGGGTGGCGGGGTTAAGGGAGCGGGTCTGAGGGCTGGCGCCTGTGGCTGTTAGCGCGTAGGCGCGTCTCTGCGTCTCTGCGTCTCTGCCGTAGCAGTTCTTGGGTATGCTGTGCCAGTCTAGGCACTGCCCGCGGTGCTAGGGGTGTGCGGGACTGACAGCGTGCGCGCGCGTATTTATGAGAGGCCGCCTGGTGTGTATCTGCGTATGCTGTCATTGTGCCCTTCCCGAGCACGGGGTGCAGGCCTGCCTCTGCGCAGACTTTCCAACGTTGGGATTGTTAAGTAGGCAGCCTGCGGGCGACTGGCTCTGCTGCAGGGGGTGCCCGACTGGGGAGCGCCTCCCCCACAGGCCTCCAGAGACCTAAGCGGCCTGAGGACCGCAGACAGACACCTGAGGGAAGGAGGGATCTGGAGGCCTGCCTGCATTGCCAGGCTAAAATAGGGAGACTGAGTCAGGTGGGTGGTAAGAGAAAGGCAGACAGATTAGAGGAAAGATAGAAGTAGGAGCAGAGTGGGGAGAGGACAGAAAAGGACGTGCTGGGGGACAGAGAGTCATTGAGAACAGACTGACAGAGGCCTAGACCTGCATAAAGGGCAGTAAGATTAGAGTGAAGACATACACCCAAGAACCTGACAGAGGGGTTACCTGAGGTCTTGGGGTTAAGAGCTTAAGCCAGGAATTGAGTCTAGAGGTAAGGCCTCTTAAGTCCTGGCTGCCCCTCTGCCAAACACATTCCATCCGAAGTTGGTATATTGCTTTAACCAACCAAACACTCTGACTCTGACTTTGCCATTTCTTTCTTGGTCTTGTCTCACTGGTCTCCCTCCTTGGTATCCCAGCAACCTCAGCATTTGGGGGGAAAGGAAGTAGTTATAATAACAAGTGTTGACGGACCACCCTTGCCTTGCGTCTAGCCAGAGCCTGAGAGGAGCTGGGGTGGGAAGTTGCAAAGTTCTTTTCTCTTCTCCCACTCTGCTCAGAATGGTGTTGGAAGGAAACCCTGAAGTGGGATCGCCCCGAACCTCAGACCTCCAGCACCCTGGGAACAAGGGCTCTTGCATCCTCTCTTCTCCTGGTGAAGAAGCACTGGCAGGCGAGGAACCCATCAAGTATGGCGAACTCATCGTTCTGGGGTGAGCCTCCCTAGTCCAGGAGTGATGATGGGCTTGGGTATCTGCCCCCTCGGGTCAGCCAAGATAACAGTGTGCACCGGCTGCTCTCCCCAGGAATCTCTGCTTCTTGTCACTTTCCCAGACGAAGAACAAAAGTGATCAAACCCATTTCTGTTGTTTTGTTTTGGAGACAGGGTTTCTCTGTGTATATAGTCTTGGCCTGGAACTTGATCAGTAGTCTCCTGAGTCCCGGGATTAGAGGCATACACCACAACCAGCAGCCAGAGGCAATTCTTAAAACTGCTCACCACAGTCTGTAATCAGCTAAGAAAAAGAATAGCAGAAAAAGAGTCTGTAAAGCACCTACTGTGTGTAAGTGTGGGATAAAGAATTCTGATTCCGCACAAAACTGCTTGGTTCCAATTCTACTTCAGCAAGTTGTCAAACTTTCCTGTGCCTTTGTGTCCCCATTTTGAAGACAGGGTTGATACTAACCTCCCAAAGCTTACTGAAAGAAAGAAAGGTGGAAGAGATTTGTGTAAAGTACATAGACTGGTACCCAGCACATACCAAGCATGTGGGAGGCAGGTAGTACTAAGTCATTACTCTATTTCAATCCTCTTTTCAATCCTCACAAAGATGCTGTGAGGAAGGAGGTGAGGTAAATGAGGCTCAGAGAGGGGAGGTGACTGGTCCAAGAGCACACAGCTCATAAATGGGAGGGTTGGAATTTGAACCCAGATCTTTTTAATTGTAGATCTAGCACACTATCACTAACTGCAGCTCATCCTCATGTTACAGATGAGAAAGTGGAGGTTATTACAAAGAAATTGATGGGACTTGGTAGTTGTATGGGCCCTGTCTCTTTCTGGTCTTTGCCTGCCTGGATACCTGCATCTTCCATGAAACCCTTCCCCCAGACATAGATGTGTCTTCCTCTGCTGATCAGCTGTCAGATCATGGTGAAGATTAAATATGTAACAATGGCTGTCACTTGGTGACTTTTATGTGCTACCTTGCCTTTTTTCAAATACTCACAATAGCCAACCCATATCAAGACCTTGCTATAAGTGTGGCAAACTCTGTCAAGCATTTTAAAGCACTTTATCTTGTTTAGTTCTCAAAATCAACATTCCAAGTAGGTTCTGACAGATGAGTTCCATTTTAGAGAGATTGTGTGATGAGTTGAAAAGTGGATGTGTGCCAGGCTCCTGTGAGCCCTCAGCCTGCATCCTGGCCTGTCTCCCTCTAGGCTTGCCACTGCTGGTACATAAGAAGTGCTCACAAGGGCAAATGAGATGTTCCTCATGGAGGAGCTTATGTCTGAAAAGCAGCTGCTTCGGGTCCTGACAGAGGGAAGGGCTGTATTTCTATCTGGGTGAAGGCAGCTCTCTGTCCTCAAAGGAGCAGGGAAACCTCACTGTGTACAGTGCTACTGGGGAACACATGGAAATCACACAGAGTCTGGTGAAGTACACACACCTGTAATCCCAGCACTCACGAGGGAGCAACCATGGTTGCCTGAAACCTTGTCCCCAAAATCAACAAAAAGAAGAAAGAGGGAATAAAGGAGAGAGCTGAAAGAAAAGAAAATAGGAGATGTAGAGAGGAACCCCACACCTCGACAGGCAGAATCTCTGGATGGGTCTAGAGAATATGGATTTAAACAAACTCACCAGGAAATTCTAATTGGTCCTATATTTGGCATCTTCTTTTCTCCCTTTTTGAGACAGGGTCTCACAGAGCTCAGGCTGGCTTCCATCATTCTCCTTATGTAGCTGAAGATGACCTTGAGCTCCTGATCTTTATTCCTCCCAAGTGCTGGGATTACAGGCATGTGCCACCGGACTGCAGTATGTGGTGCTGGGAATGCAACTCAGGGTGTTGCTCATGCTAGGCAAGCACTCTACCCACCGAGCTACACCCCCAGCCCTAGGCTCAGCCATTGCTGATGTCCTTCTCCAAAGCTTTCTGTGACTCTCCACTACTTAGAGAAAAGCATTCCTAGCTGGTTATTCCTATCACTATACCACCCAACTCACTAAATCCTAGTCTCACTGATCTCTGCCAGTCTCAGGGCCTTGGCTCAGAACCCAATAATTTTTGGCAAATCTAGGTGAGTGTGACCATAGTCCAGTGACCACAGTCCAGTGACCACAGTCCGGCCTTTTGTTGTTGTTATTGTTGCTACTGCTGTTACTGTCTTTGCTTCTTAGCTTGAGGCAATTCATTTTACCTCCCTGGGCCTTCACTTGTCTAATTTATATAGTAGGAAGAAAGACATTTGCCTGGCAGGACATTCTGCAGATGCCATTAGGTAATTAGGGCCAGGAACAGAAGCAGCCATCCCCAGCAGCAATCAAGGCAATGGCTCACCTCAGCCTTGCTTCCCATGGTCATTCCCCCCAAATAAAAGCTGGAAAGGAAGGTGGAAATTAGACACGTGTGGAGATAATGAGGAGTGGAATCAGAAGCTGTTTTCTTCTTGGTCATTTATGGACGTCGTGTGATGAAAGCTCCTTTGGTGCAGATGAAGTCTTTACAGTTCTTCAAGGCCCAACATAGGTGTTTCCTCTCCAGAAATCCTGATTCTGGGGTCATTCCCGCCTCCTCCCACTGGGCCTTGCGTGAGCTTGACTTGTGCCTGGGTCATGGCAGGCAGTGCCTGGGTTCCCTGAGAAGCTGAGTCCCTTCCTCCACTGAGCATGGCTGTGGTGCATCAGCTCTGCCTCCCTAGCACCTGCTGTCACAGCCGAGGCAGGCAGGGGACACTTGGCCCTTTGAAGGGGGACCCCCCCACACCTGCTACCCCTCAATTCAGCCATTTGCCATTCTGGTTTTTTCTAGCTTTAGATGGTTCTAGCCCTTGTTCATCTGCCCCAAGTTGACAGTTTCCTTCAGGTCTCTTACGGGCTCACTCTCTCCTCCTTTCTCTCCTTCCACCATCTTTCTCCTTTCTCACCACCACATCCACAGCTACAATGGGTGTCTGGCAAGTGGAGACAAGGGCCGCCGCCGAAGCCGCCTGGCACTGAGCCGCCGGCCACATGCCAACGGAGTGAAGCCAGATGTCATGCACCATATCTCCACACCACTCATCTCCAAGGCAAGCCGCTCCTCCCAGTGGACTGAATGCCATCCTGTCCTTTGTGCCCAGACCTAGGTCTTCAGTCTCCCTGGAGCCACCTGCCATGGCCTTTGTGGAGCAGGGGAGCCCACTGGGTCATTACTCACTCAGGAAATGGTGCTGATGGGTCTGGAGAGATGGTGGCTCAGTAGGGTAAGAGGGCTTGCTGTGCAAGCACGAGGATTTGAGTCTGGAACCCCAGCACTCGCCAATTAAAAGCACGTGTGGCTATAACCCCAGGACTGTTGAGGGCAAAGACAGGAGGGTAGCTGGGGCTTGCTGGCTCTCATCCTAACCCAAAACCACAAGCTCCAGGTTCAGTGACAGACATAAATCAGGGTAATGGCAGACACCCAATGGCCTCTGTGGGCATACTCATGCACACGCATGCACATGTACCACAGAACAGATACACCCCAAAATGGTGATAATAGACATCCTCTGCAGTGTGCCCAACCCCTAACAGCCTTTCAAATACTTCCTTGGCTGCCATACCCCATTTGTTGGTTAAATGTTTTACTTATTAAAATTTTTAAAATTTATTTTTATGTATATCGATGTTTTGCCTGCATGAATGTCTATGCACTGTAAGCATGCAGTGCCTGTGGAGGCCAGAAGAAGGTATGGACCTGGAGATACAAACCCTTGTAAGCTGCCATATGGGTGTTAGGAATCAAACCAGGATCCACTGCAAGAGCAGCCAATGATCCTAATCACTGAGTCATCTCTTTAGCACCTATCAGCATTATTCTAGAGGTAGCCAAGGCTCCAAGAGTGGGATGTGATGTCACACAATGTATTAGGGTTCTCTAGAGAAATAGAACGTATAGAATGAATCTCTGTCTGCCTGTATGTCTTTCTCTGTTTGTGTCAGTCTATGGGGGAATTTATTAGAATAGCTTACAGGCTGTGGTCCAGCTAATCCAACAATGGCTGTCTGCCAATGGAAGGTCCAAGAATCCAGCAGTTGTCCAGTGTATACGGATGAATGTCTCAGCTGGTCTTCACCTGAATCCCAAAAATGTGGACAGTAATGCCAGTGAAGGAATGGACTTGCTAGGGAGAGGGAAAGCAAGCAGGCAGAGAGAGAACTTCTTCCTCTATGTCCTTTGTGGATAGGCAGCCAGAAAAAGGTGTCGCCCAGATTAAAGGTGGATTTTCCTCCTTGATAAGATCTTGATTAAAGGTTTGTCTTCCTACCTCAAATATCCAGATTAGGAGTGGGTCTCACCACTTCAGATGATTTTTTTTTTTTTTGAGACAGGGTTTCTCTGTATAGCCCTGGCTGTCCTGGAACTCACTCTATAGACCAGGCTGGCCTTGAACTCAGAAATCTGCCTGCTTCTGCCTCCCAAGTATTGGGATTAAAGGCGTGTGCCACCAGGCCCAGCTTACTTCAAATGATTTTTGAAGCAAAAATCCCTCGCAGGTGTGCCCATTCATTGAGTTCTAGTTCATTCCAGACACTGACCACTAAGAACAGCTCCTACACACAGTACCACAGAGAAACCTTTGCTTCAGAGTTAGTGTGGAAGTTAAGTCTCTGCTGTTTGCAGCCCTGTGACTGAGGTCCAGTTCTCCTTTCTGACTTGTAACTTCCAACTGTAAAAAATGGGACAGTAGGCACATTTTTTCTGAGGTAACTGAAGGATTAAACAAGAGAATCGGCTAAGAGCTCCTTTTATACAAGTCTCCTCTGCACAGACCGGAGCCGCCCCTTCCTGGGAGTGGCTATTGGGCCTAGAGCTGGCCTCTGGCTCAGAAGTTTACACCTCTCCTGTACCCTGGGAAGTGACTGCCTTCTCTCCACCAGGCCCTGAGTAACCGAGGCCAGCACAGCATCTCATACACACTGTCCCGGAGCCACTCAGTCATAGTGGAGTACACACATGACAGCGACAAAGACATGTTCCAGGTATGTCCAGCCCCCCAAGCTCTGCTCTGCTCTGCAGGTGTTCAGGATCAGGTCACAGGCACAGGGCCTGGGAAAGATGTTTCTGAGCACTCATTGTAGTGGATTGCCCTTCAGATGGAAAGTAGGATGTCTTAGACTGGGTGGCTGACTTTGCAGTCAATACCAAGCCCTCAGAGTCAAGACTTCTAGAGGATAGGAGGCTCTACGGCTTAGCAGTTCAGAGTATAGGGGGAAGCCTCATCCTGCCTAGTTAGGTGGGTGCTAGCTCTGTGTACTTAGCATTGGGTGACTTCGGGTAGGAGTCATTTAACATCTCCAAGTCTTGTTTTCCTCATCTGTAAAATGAGGCCCATAGTAGTCTCCCACCATGAGAAGAGTGGCTGAGGTCTTGTACCTAAAATGCTTAGCTTAGGCCTAAAGAGCTAGGTTAGAGGTTAAGAGCACTTCTTGCTCTTGCAAAGGACTCAGGCTCAGTTCTCAGCACCTACATCTGCTGGCTTTTAGCTACCTGTGACTCAGTTCCCGGGGAGCCCATGCCCTCTGGCCTACATAGGTGCTGACATATTGCACATGTAATGCAATAAAGTCACTCAGAAACACATACATATGCAAACATAAGAAGCAGAGTGTGGTAGCTTACACCTTAAATACTAGCACTTGGGAGGTAGAGATAAGTGAATTTGAAGCTAGCCTGCTATCCATAGCACATTCTTAGCCAGTGCAAGCTACACAGTGAGACCCTGCTTAACAAAAGCAACAGCAACAAGAGCTGGGTAGTAATATACACAACTTTAATCCCAGGACCTGGAGGCAGAGGCAAAGTGAGGGTGTTTCTCAGAGCTGTGGGGTCACAGAACAGAAGTTGGTTCATACCACAAGAGACCTGCATTCAAGCTCACAGGGTCTAGACTCTAGAGAGTTGCAGTGTGCACTATTCTCTTTAGGACTAGCATCTTCATTTTTTTTGGTAGCTGCTGAGACAATGGGTGAGAGCACTGTGAAATTTGCCTGTGCTTGTGTTCTGGCCCTCCTTTCCTTATAGATTGGCCGCTCTACTGAAAACATGATTGACTTTGTGGTAACAGACACATCTCCTGGTGGAGGGGCCACAGAGGGCCCTTCTGCCCAAAGTACTATCTCCCGCTATGCCTGCAGAATCCTCTGTGACCGCCGGCCACCCTATACTGCCCGAATCTACGCTGCTGGCTTTGATGCCTCTAGCAACATCTTTCTTGGAGTGAGTGATTCCCTCAGTATGGCTAGCCCTTCAATAGAGAGAGCTGAGGGGAGAGAGGCTGGGGAGATGCTGCTTCCTGGAGCGATGGACCAGTGCATAGCCATCCTTCGCTTTACTCTCCCAAAAGGCTTAGCAGCCCATTTTTTAAAGAAGCAAAGGGAAGAACAAAGAGGTCAGACGGTGCCCAGGACCTAAAATACTCTCTGGGAAACCCCAGACCTCGAAGGTGTGGGGGGATATACCATCTCTGACATGCAACCTTTTGTGAACTCTTGGAGTTGAGCTTATCCTTCATGTGGTCCTAGGAGCGGGCAGCCAAGTGGAGGACTCCTGATGGTCTGATGGATGGCTTGACAACCAACGGGGTTCTGGTGATGCACCCAGCAGGTGGCTTCTCTGAGGACTCTGCCCCAGGTGTCTGGAGGGAGATTTCTGTCTGCGGGAATGTGTACACACTGCGGGATAGCCGATCAGCTCAGCAGCGGGGGAAGCTGGTACGTGGCCTCCTCCATTTCTCCCCACCCTTCCCAGGCCCCCATCATCAGTTCCTTGCCTTTCCATGCTGGGAGATGATCAACAGCGCTTTTCTCCAAGAGAGTTCCACCAAGCTCAGACAGTTCCCCACACTTCCACTTACTCCATAGACAGGACCACAGCAAGGTCCCTAGGGATACTTTTAGACTGCTGGGATACAGCAGGTGATATGAAAAAGGGCCATGCAAATATGCACTGTGTGGAACCACATGGCTCTGAGGCTGCCAGCAGCTTAGAATATCACACCATCTTCCAAGGATGACACTTGGCCTGTGCATGAGCAGTGTATAGCCCAGAGTGTTGGCAGCTCATGTGTATCTGTCACATTTGGGGAGGGTGTTATTCTCTCCTAGCAGGAGTAAACAGGGCTTTTGGAGTAGTTCTTACACTGCTGGTCCGGAAGTGCCCCTTGGATGCTACTCAGAGCACTAATGTTGGAAGCTGGGAGTAAGTTCTAGGAAAAAAAAAACATAGGGTCGTATAGCTCTGCTCATTGACTGGGCCACAGGATTCTCCCCAGGTGTCAACACATGGGAAGACTATGAGTTCTCAGCCAGCCTGCACACACAGCAAGAGCCTGTCTCACAATCAAACCAGAGGTTGGAGAGATGTCTCAGTGGTTAGAGCACTGGCTGTACTTTTAGAAGACCCAGGTTTAATTCCCAGCACCCACGTGGTGGTCCATAACTCTAGATCTAGGGGATCCAACACCCCTTTCTGGCCTCCATGGGTACCAGGCATGCATGTAACACACAGACATATGTGCAGGCAAGACACCCATACAGTCAGAAATGAAAGAGACAAAACAAAACGAACCACGCACATGAATGTAACACAGACATATGCTTGTTATGTGCCCACTGTCTGCCAGGCATCGATTGGTCCAAATTTTTTTTCAGTTGACTTATTTAATCTTCATAAGGCCCACTAGAGATATGGAAGCCACTTTGAGGTCCAGGAGACCAAGACACAGAAGTTAAATTATTTTCTTGGTAACACTGAGTAAGTGAATCCTGAAGTAAGATCAGGATTCAAATTGAGGCTCTCTGGCTCTAGAGTTCTTGCTTTGATTCCTGACCCATGGGACACTCGCTTTGGGCTCAGTACCCGTATTCCCCATGGAAGGTATTGGTTTTCTTTGTCATATCCTACTTTTGCCATTTTGGGAGAGCTTTGGAAAATGTTTCAGAAAAACCTTGCTTTGGGTCAGACCTCCTGATTTGACCCGTGGATATACCAAAGCCCAGGCCCTGCTGAGAGTAAGGGGCTGTATGTATTTGGGGGACATCTGTCTTCCTTGTCTCAGCTGGCCTGCTGGCCTAGGGTGTTCTCTTCAGGGAATGTCACTAGCCAGATAGGTGGCTTCTCTGGGGTGAGGCTGCCCGTTGGCAGGGCCAGAGAGCTCTTGGGCTAAGGCCTTCTGCTGCCTCCGGCAGGTGGAAAACGAGTCCAACGTCCTGCAAGATGGTTCGCTCATCGACCTGTGTGGGGCCACACTGTTGTGGCGCACTCCGGCAGGGTTGCTGAGGGCACCCACACTGAAACAACTGGAGGCCCAGCGACAGGAGGCTAACGCAGCACGGCCCCAGTGCCCTGTGGGCCTCAGCACCTTGGCCTTCCCCAGCCCAGCCCGTGGCCGCACAGCACCTGACAAGCAGCAACCCTGGGTCTACGTCCGTTGTGGTCATGTCCATGGCTATCACGGCTGGGGCTGCCGGAGGGAGCGAGGCCCCCAGGAGCGAGAGTGTCCTCTCTGCCGCCTTGTGGGACCCTATGTGCCCCTGTGGCTCGGCCAGGAGGCCGGTCTCTGCCTGGACCCTGGGCCACCCAGCCACGCTTTCGCACCCTGTGGCCACGTCTGTTCTGAGAAGACTGCCCGCTACTGGGCTCAGACACCTCTGCCGCATGGCACCCACGCTTTCCATGCTGCCTGCCCCTTCTGTGGAGCTTGGCTCACCGGTGAGCTTGGCTGTGTCCGCCTCATTTTCCAGGGGCCACTGGACTAGGCTCTCCAGGGCCCCTGCCGCCATGCTCGCCTGCCCACCCAGGTCCCCTTTCTCCTGCTGTTCAGAGGGGCTCTGCATGTGGGACTCGGCCCGCTGGCAATAACCACGCCAGTTGGACGCACTGGATGGGCTGTGGCCCTCCCCTCGCCTCTAGCCTCTCAGAGGGTCCTTGAGATCTCTATCCCAGTCATACTGATAGGGACTTTAGCACCAGCTCTGCCCCAGGCTGATGGAGGGCACCCCATGCCTCTGCCCTCCCTGGAGTACCCTACATCATGCCGCATACACTGTGCCCCTGGGGGAATGAAGGGGCCATGGCCCCTGACTTCCAGCTTAGACTGGTTGTGCCCTGAACATGCCAATCCAGGAACAGCTATTCTTCCCTCCTGCTGCTGCCATGGGTTACTCTATAAACCTTGCTGCTCAGCTGCCCTTAAAGATCCACGTGTCCCAAATGCATGCAATACCTCCAGCCCCTGGTGAGTAAGTAACAAGTGGGCAGGCAGGCTGAGATCAGCATTTGCTGACTTCCAGTACAGGCAGGATAGTGACAAGTGGGGGACACATGGACAGTCAGGCTCTCTA
This sequence comes from Mus minutoides, assembly GCA_902729485.2. NCBI lineage: Eukaryota > Metazoa > Chordata > Mammalia > Rodentia > Muridae > Mus > Mus minutoides. The sequence continues at coordinate 479,143 of LR753440.1, read as the reverse complement.
CCTAGTGGAGGGTGGACAGCTTCATGTTTGTTTGGATCAGGGAATTCTAGGGCTTGGGAGCAGCCCTTGCTGGGCTTGGGAAAGTAAGAGGCTTCATGGAGGTGGTAAAAACAGGAGCTCAGCCGCCATGGTGGCTTGGAATCTTCCAGGCCTACAAGGTAAGGGGTCTGTACCCTCTTTGCATAGGTTCAGGGTAAAGAAGCAGGGGTAGAGAAACAGATTAAGGGGAGCACGGGGTGTGGCTATGCCTGATGGTGAATTCAGATCCTCACTTATGGACAGTCAGGAGTCAAAGCTGGGGGAGGGCTCATTGTTCCCCAGCACCGTCTCTGAAACAAGGGCTACCGTTGCTGAATATTCACTGTGTGCCCCACCCTAGCCTAACAGTAACCACAGCTACATCTACTAGGTACCAGGGCTCTGCTTCTCCAAGATTTTGTTATTTAACCCTCACAGTGATCTAGGAAAGGAGATTGGCCCTACTTGGATTCTTAGAGAGAGAATTATAATCTAGCTGGAAGCTGTTATTGGAAGCCACAACCACCCCTCTCGGGTCATACTAAGTCAAGGCAGGTTAGGGTCTGTTTCCTGGGAAAGCTGAGGAATGTAGAGATAGCTATCCACTTGCTCAGTGCCTGGGGCCAGAAGAGCCCCAGCCATAAGCAAGGGCTTCCAGTCAGAGGAGGGACCTAGGGGACTATTGCCAGACTCGGATTACCACATCCTGTTGGCCATCTGTACCTGCTGGGGTTGCTCTGCGAACAGAGCCACTTCTTGAATGGCAGACACTGTAGAGATAGGATGGAGTATGGCAGGCAACCTGGGTGAGGGCACTAACATAGGACGGCAGGGAGAAGGCTTCACAGCCAACATGCAGTACAGCAGAAAAAGGAGAAGGGACCAGGGTTAGGCTGGGACCTGGTGGGCCTTGGTGACTATGAGAGTCAAATTAGTGATGAGTTCCTCCCTGTGCTTCCTGTGTGAGTCAGGGCTTCCTTTGAGCCAAGGGCTAAGATGGGGTTTTCCCCTGACCATACAAGGAAAAATGAACCAGGAAAACAGGTAGACAGAATATAGAGGGGCAGGGGGGAAAGGAGGTGGCTCTGAGTGTAGGACTAATGTCCTCAGAGCAAGACAGTAGTCAGAGTCTCAGGGAGACGAAGATTCCACAGGAACATGCCCAAGGCCACACAGCTGCTGATTGAGGCCATGAGGACTAGATGGGCTGTTGATAGGCAGCCACAACAGGGTAGTCTAAGTGTCCTACAGCTTCAGTGCGAAGCATGGCAGAACTGTTGGGAACATTTCAACCCTCCCACAAACCACTAGAAAGGAACTCTACCCAGTTATTGCTAACGATTGTGTTGGGGTCCAGGCACGGGAACACATTCCGATCTCATTCTGGTGTTGAATCTCGGACTCTGGGGGGAAAGAACAAACAAAACATACTTGACTGGGCTCTAGGAAAGACTCAGGCTAGTGGTAGAAGCCAGCGCTCGGAGCTTCAGATTCCAGGATTGTTCAATGGAATGACACTCTCTAAAGCCAAGCATGGTGGCATGTGCTTGTAATCCCAGCATTTTGGAAGCTTTAAGGAAGGAGGACTGTGTGTTCAATGCTAGTCTGGGCTACATGGCAAGACCCCGTCTCAAACAAACAAAAACAAAAAGTATTTACATTACCAGATGGATGTAAACATACAGAAAAGCCATGACCCATTAAAATAGAATGTGGTGTGTGTGTGTGGTGGGGCAGAGAGAATGTGTGTGATAGAGAAAGAAAGAGAGAGAGAATGTGTGTGTGAGAAAGAGAGAGGAGAGAGGGAGAGAGAATGTGTGTGTGTATGTGAGAGAGAGAGAGAAGGAGAGCGAGAGAGAAAATGTGTGGTGTGTGTGTGTGTGTGTGTGTGTTGGTGCAGGGGTGGAAACTATATAGTGGAAGGTCTTAGAAAATCAAAGGTCCTCTCACCTGTGCAATTGGTACAACAGTGATATGCTATCTCAGGGTTTTTGCAAGAATTAAATGAAATTCTATATGGCAAGCCACTGGTAAAGGACTTCATTTACCATGCACTCCTGTTAACTGCGGTTATAACATGACACCATGCAGCTTGGTTGGGGGTCTTAGGTACTGGGATCCGATCCATCACTTGCCTGAACTTGCCCTTGGTGGGTATGGATAGCCCTCCTTCTCCTACCTGGTTACGGTTACATTTCAACTGGATCTCAGTCAGACAACTTTATACCTAGTCTAGAAACAATGAGAACAGGTGAAAGGAAAGAAGAGGACTTTCCTCAGGACACATTTTTACAGAATTCCTCCTTATAATGACACTCACCAATCAGAACCAAGAGCTACTAGCGCTGTGGTGACAAGGCTGGCCTTAAGCACCTCTGTGAATGAGACTGGTGTCTGTGTCGGGTCACTGGTTGCTTTGGCCCCTCTAAATAGGCAAGGTAAGGAAGGTGTGTTGGATTTCAGTCCTGAGACACTACCTCCTACACAACTCTAGGGGACAGCACTACTTCTCGATGGCTGCCCATCCCTTGGAGTAGACTTAGTCCTGAAATAAAGCTGACAGTGTTCCCGAGTAAGAGAAGTGAGCTATCTAAAGTCACACAGCTGGTAGGAGACAGACATCTGATTGGACCGTAGACAACCTAAGTCAGGCCCCAGTCTAACCCAAGTTCTTTGCAGTGCTTACCACGTCTGGTCAGCAAGTACTCGCAAGAAAGACTCCTCCCTAACTACCAAGAGTGGACAACAAGTTTGTTTGCATCCTGGGCTGCCCTCAAGTCAGTCACCGGAGACCGCTTTTTTATTCTAGCTGGCAAGTGGTCACACTAAGAAAGTGCCAGCTACTAGCTGGCCTCGACTTTGACTGCGTTGAGGAAACTGGGGCTCCCAATGTTTTAAGGATGTCTTCTAGGCACCTGTAGCATTTCTCTGCACCCCTGGGTGGATGGGACTACTATTCGCACAGCCTATAGAGCTTCGTAGTCTCCAAATAGCATCCCCAAACCCTAAATCTAGGGAGGGGGTCCACATTACTATAGTCTTCTCTAAGTGGAGGTTCCTAGCTGCCAAACCCAGGGTAGGGACACCGGAGGTGAAACCCCAAAGAGAGCAGGTTCCCAGCTACATGTGTGGAAGCTCCCGATGTATAGGAACTCTTATGTTTGGGGATCTTGTCAGTCCCCTCTGTCGGTACCCGGCAGCAGCCTCGCGGGGTACTGAGAAACTCAAACTTCTTCACCAAACATCGCCCTACACCACGCCTCTGTGCAGTGAGGGCCAGCAGACAAAAGGCCAAGGCCTCGGGGTCCTTGCAAGCAGGCACCACCCGTAGCGCTTGGGGGGCGGGAAGAAGATGAGGGGAGGAACTGTCTTCGGTTCTTCTACTGGCTGTAGCTGCTGTCCTTCTGATCCCTGGGGCCAGACTACTGGTCGGTAGGGGCGGGGCTTGTGTCCCAATGAATGGGGCGGGGAGCCGGAAGCAGGAAGTGAGTTTGCGAACGGAGCAGCTGCAGCAGGTGAGGTACAGCGCCTTGGTTTTGGGGTCACGATGTGTCATCCTCAAGAGATCAGAGCGAGGCCTGGCTGTGCATGCAAGACCACCCTCTTTCTGTCCACCCTTCAGTGCCTCTTCCAAATCTCTCCCAGTTTTCGGGCAAGGAGAATTTCCAGGCAGTAAAGAGTTAACACCTCTTTCCGAGCGAGGGGATAGATGGGGCGGAGCCGCGCGAATAAGAGTACTGAGAGTGGAAACGTGTCCTTAGCCAGGGGCGGAGCGTGGAGAATGTGGTGGGTTCGGAATTCCTTGGGTCCCAACTGGACTGAACAGCTTTGGATAAGTTGCTTGCTTTCCAAATGCCATATCCTATCTGGAAAATGGGTTGTGACCTTATATATGGCTTCCCAACAGAGCAACAGAAGAAAACAGGATAGTGAAGGGCTGAAGAAAGAGTTGAGACTGGGGCAGAGGCTAGGAGGGAAAAGCTAGGACGAAATATCATTGCTGTTTTTGATTTATTTTTTGACAGGGTTTCATGTACCCCAGACTGACCTTGGAATCTAACCCTGGGCCTGGTTGTTGGCTAGGCAAACTCTACCAACTAGGTCACATCCCTGTCCTGGAAAGGCCTTTTCTAGTTTTCATACCCAGCTCTTGAGCTTGGTGTTGTACTCTCACAATCAGTGTCACAGAGGAGCTAAGAGCAGTGCAGGAAGGTGAAGCGGCTAGCTTGGGTTTTAGACCCTTTGGTGGAGCAGGGTTGGGACAGTGGGGTGGATATCCAGCATGTAGCCTTTGTCAGCAGTTGGGATGAGCTAGAGGTGTTGGGAAATTCTGAACAGAGACTAGGACATCTGAGAAGGTGGAGATGAGACAGGGAGTGGCCAGGGCTGGGAGTCTAGTACCAAGGCTCTGTTCTGCCGGTTCTTCCTTCATACGCTTGGCATCCCTGGGCCTCTGTGTCCTCATCTGTAGTATGAAGTGGTTGGATTCAGATTTTAAGTCTGAGAGGCCACAGGCCAAAGCTGGCCAGCTAAGTATTTGAGTCTTTGAATTTCAGCATTTCAGGTGAATGGATGCTCCTAGGCTTCTGGGTGGAAGAAGTTAGTTAGCTCATGAGATTTCAGAGCAGACTCGAAGATGCAGCACTCTCTGAGATGACTATGATGTGTTCTTGCAGGGCTCATGGCAGATACCCAGTACATCCTGCCCAATGACATCGGTGTGTCTAGCCTGGACTGCAGGGAGGCATTCCGCCTGCTGTCACCCACAGAGCGCCTCTATGCCCATCACCTGTCTAGAGCCGCTTGGTATGGAGGTCTGGCAGTGCTGCTCCAGACATCCCCTGAAGCCCCCTACATCTATGCCCTGCTTAGCCGCCTTTTCCGTGCCCAGGACCCTGACCAGCTGCGGCAACATGCCCTGGCTGAGGGCCTTACTGAAGAAGAGTACCAGGTCAGTTCTCACAGGCTGGGCTGGCTTCCTGAGAGGCTTCTGGAAGGGTGTGAAGGACCAGGAACAAGGAGCATAGGCCCCTCTCTTCAACTAGGTAGAGGATTAGACTAAAAGGTGCTAGCTCACACACACACACACACACACACACACACACACACACAGAGTCCTGTAGCTTCAGGCTTGTTTTCTGTAGAATGTGCATATGGTCTACCCTTAGTGTAGTGGTGACCTACTTAGAACAGTGCCTGCTTCAAGATACAGGGAAACAAGCCAGGCATGGTGGCACACACCTTTAATTCCCATACTTGAGAGGTTGAGGCAGAAAGATTGCTGTGAGTTTGAGCCAGCCCAGGTACCATACATAGTTCTTGGCAGTCTGCCATGACTGTACACCTGATACTGAGAGACAGAGAAAAGCAGCCTGGGTAGACATCAAGGGTTAGTGGGGGACCTAGGTAGAATGTTCTCTTTGTCTCTTAGTTCTTGTTTGTGGATGTATTAGCCAAATAACATACTTGAATCTTAGTATATTGCATCAGTTCAGAAACATACAAAACACAAAAGGTCACACATGTTCAGTCTTTTCAGAGGTCAGCACTGTGGCTGGTCCTTTTCCATTCTGTGTGAGTGCGTTAGATACTGATACTTGTATGTGCACAGTATATCAGGCCCCCATTTAAATTACCTGGAATTCATTCTGTAGACCAGGCTGGCCTTAACCACAGAGATCAACCTGCCTTTGTCTCCCAAATACTGGGATTAAAGGTAAACTACCACTGCCCGGCTTAACTTACTTTTTTTTTAAATGTGAAATGACAGTCTTGTGTGTACATGTGCAAGTGTCAAACATGTAGACACCAACAGAGAAGTATACTCCCTTGAAGCAGGATCTCTTTTACAAAGATGTGTTTTGTTATGTGAATGTGGTGTCAGTACGCGTTGCCCACAGAGGCAAAAGGCATAGGACCCACTTGACATGGGTGCTAGGAACTGAACTTGGGTCCTCACCAAGAGTTCTCAATTACTAAGCCATCTCTTCAGTCCCCAAACAGGGGCTTACAGTGAACCTGAAGCTTGTTCTGGCAAGGCTGATTGGCTCTCAAGCGCCCATGATGGACTGTGTGCACAGCCACCTTCCCTCCCAGTGCTGAGGTCACCTGCATGCGTGGCGTGCGTGGCATGCCTGACTTTTTGATGTGAGTGCTGCATATACAGATTCAGTCCCCAGGCTTGCCCAGCAAGTGCTCTTATGCACGGAAGCCTCCCCCCAGCCCTGTTTGACCTCTTACATCATGTTCTCGGTGTTCTGGATACTGCTCATTCTGCAGATCTCTGTGTCCTGGAGAATTTCCATTGGGTATATATCCTGTAGGACCGTGAAAGGCAATATCCGTTTCATTTATTGGCTGTGAAACACTCTAAAGCAGTGTACATTGTAATCAAATAAGTATTTGGGTATTTTGGTTGGTTGGTTGGTTTTATTTTGTTTTGGTTTTTGGTTTTTCTTTTTTTTTTTTTTTTAATCCATTTTTTTTTTCCTTGTTCCGGTCAACCCTGCTCGCTCTGGTCGGCCTGCTCGCTCCGGCCGGCCCCCGCTCACTCTGGTCGGTCCCACTTGCTCAGTCCCTGCTCTCTCCGGTCCAAGGATTCATTTATTATTATTCATAAGTACACTATAGCTGACTTCAGACGCACCAGAGGAGGGCGTCAGATCTCATTACGGGTTATGTGAATGTGGTGTCAGTGCCACCATGTGGTTGCTGGGACTTGAACTCATCACCTTCAAAAGAGCAGTTGGGTGCTCTTACCTGCTGAGCCATCTCACCTTCCAGTTTTTGGTTTTTCAAGACAGGGTCTCTCCATGGCTATTCTGGAATTGGCTTGGTAGACCAGGATGGCTTCAACTCATAGAAATCCACTTGCCTCTGCCTCTTTTTTTTTTTTTTTTTTTTTTTTTTTAATGCTGAACATTTTAGATGGTTTCTAGCTTTTCTTCAAACAATACCACAATGCACATTCTTGTGTAAGTGTGTAAGTGGGAACTGTTTGTAGAAACAGGAATGCTGGGTTGAAGGCTCTGAACATTTATAATGATCTGATTGTGTTAAATTATCTCCTAAGGCCACATGTGGTGGTGCACACCTTTAATTTTAATACTTCTGGAGTCAAGGGTAGGAGGCTCTCTTGAGTTCAAGGCCAGCCTGATCTACATAGTTTGAGACCAGTCAGGGCTTTTATAGATAGATAGATAGATAGATAGATAGATAGATAGATAGATAGTGAGACCCTTTTATTAAAAATGGTTCAACATACCAGGCGTGGTGGCACACGCCTTTAATCCCAGCACTTGGGAGGCAGAGGCAGGTGGATTTCTGAGTTCAAGGCCAGCCTGGACTACAAAGTGAGTTCCAGGACAGCCAGGGCTATAAAAAGAAACCCCAGCTGGGCGTGGTGGCGCACGCCTGTAATCCCAGCACTCGGGAGGCAGAGGCAGGCGGATTTCTGAGTTCGAGGCCAGCCTGGTCTACAAAGTGAGCTCCAGGACAGCCAGGGCTATACAGAGAAACCCTGTCTCGAAAAACCAAAAAAAAAAAAAAAAAAAAAAAGAAACCCCGTCTGGGGGGGGGGGAAGAAAAGAAAAGAAAGAGGTTCAACATGTTACGTTCCCACCAGGAATGTATGGAAATGTGACCTGGTTTTCTATAAGGGGAAGAAATTGATCAGATTGTTTATTTCTGAGCCAAGGTCGTTACTATTTCTTCCATGTCTTTGGAATTTTTGCTTATTGCATCCTGTCTGTGGGCCTTCGTCTACTGTTAAAAAGAGCAAATCTCTGGGGGAATGCCTGTAAGTAGGAAGTACTACCCAAGTGTTAACTATTTTTAGTGGGATGCCTTTGTTGGTAAGTAGCAGAGACCCAATACAAAGTGGCTTAAAGAGAATTATGAGCCTAGTGTGGTGACATATGCCTGTGACTGAATCACTTGGGAGGCAGACAGAGGCAATTCTCTGAGTTACAGGCCAGTCTGTTCTACATAGTATGTTCCAAAATAGCTAGTAATACACAGTGAGACTGTGTCTCAAAACAAAACAAAGAACAACAAAAAAAGAGTTATTAGCTCACATAATTGCAAGGTCCAGGGCTAGAGGAGGCTTCAGGTGCAGTTAGCCTCAGTTGTTGGATGCTATCTTGAGATGTGATCTCCATCTCTCAGTTTTCTCAAGCCATTCTCAATCAGCCTATAGCAAGAGAAGGTGATTCTCTGACTGGCCTAGCCAGCTTACATGCCTACCCTTGGAGCTGTGGGAGGCAGCTTCTTGCTATCACCAGCCTAGGTAGGTGTGTTTGGTTGCTGCTGAAACCAGTTTTACTACCCAGTAGGGTGGGGGTAAAAATTCATCTGTGACAACAAATTCGGCCAGACTGGGGCCTCCTAGAGTCAGGGTTCTGCCTTGTGATTTCTCAGCCTCTCCCACACGGTATGCGCTGGAAAAAAAAAAAGGTCCACCTTTTCCTGAAAGGGAAAGGGAGTCTCTCATATGTTTGATATTATGTTGTCTCCACTCCACAGGCATTCCTGGTTTATGCTGCAGGGGTCTACTCCAACATGGGCAACTACAAGTCCTTTGGTGACACCAAGTTTGTTCCTAACCTGCCCAAGGTGAGTTGGGATGCCAAAGTGGGCTTTGGTTAGAGAATGAAGAAGGGGGACCCTTGTTGGAGTCAAAGGTGCAGAACGACCCATAGCCCTGTCACCGGGTCACTGGGACTGTGGTGTCACTCGGCATCCCCAGGTGCTGCAGATGGACACATAAAGGAAAAGCACAATCCGTTCAGACTTCTGATCTGAGAGCCAAGCAAGTGTAGGTTGTGCAGATATGAGCGGTTAGACGCCTGCTGGTCATCACTGGGCTAGGCAAAGTCCGTGCACTGTGGTTCCTCAGATGTTAATGCAATTAACATTAATTAATGTTAATTCAACTGGTAATGTTCAATGCAGTGTCTGATTGAGTAGTTCTGTGGTAACCTGAGGTTCAACTCTTATCAGAGCTTGCTGCTGCTGCTGCTGCTGCTGCTGCTGCTGCTGCTGCTGCTGCTGTTCCCTGCGCTACACTGTGAAGTCTTAGGTTCAAGGAGAGGGAGGCTCTGGGAGGCTGAAGGACATGTGGGCAGACCAATGCCCTCCTTCTCCTTGCAGGAAAAGCTGGGGCGTGTGATCCTGGGGAGTAAGGCTGCCCAGCAGCAGCCAGAAGTCAAGGACCTTTGGCAGACCTGTGGGGACCTTATGTTCTCCCTGGAACCAAGGCTTCGACATCTTGGGCTGGGGAAGGAGGTGAGCCCCGCCCTCCAAGAACTTGGTAAAGTGGAGGCATCCTTGAGGCTGCTTGGTATGCATGGAAGGGCAGCTGATGATGGGAGACAGGAGACTCTTCCCCCTACTCTCAACCTAAAGCCACTTGGCACCACAGAGAACTGCATGGAATGTTTCTAGAATGTTCTTCCAGGTCTGTCCTGGCAGGATGTAGGTGCACATAGAGGGAAGGTGAGAAGAGCTGGGAGGATAAGGGAGTCTAGGAGAGAATGATGGGGGGATCCAGGGTTCCTCCCTCTAGGGGTTGCTTGGACTGCGTGGGAAGAAGCCGTGGCAAGCCTTAGAGGTGGGCCAGCTAGAGAGGCTGGGTGGAGGGGAAGACTGAGTTAGGCATGGTGGCACACAGCTGGAGTCACCTGTAATCGCAGCCCTCAGGAGTGTGAGTTTGAGGCCAGAGTGGGGCTACATAGTGAGACCTGACCTCAAAGAAGAAAATACTGAAAATGTCCAAGATGAAAATCTGTTTTACAACCATTCCCCCTAGAAATGGACAGGGCAGGGTGGAAGTGCTGGGAGGGCACACAGAGCCTAGGCAGGAAGCCATCAGCTGCCTCATAGGGTCACTCTGCACCCTTAGTAACTCCATCTCTTGTCTCTCCGTGCACCCTTTCTCTCACTGTCTCTTCCCCAACAGGGAGTCACCACCTATTTCTCTGGGGATTGTACCATGGAAGATGCTAAGCTGGCCCAGGACTTTCTGGACTCTCAGGTTTGGAAATCAGAAAGACAGAGATGTCACACGTGTGCCAGGATGCATCCACCCTGTCCTGTGTTCCTTGGCCACATGACAGCTCTGTGGCTGTCTCCCAAGTCCATCCCACACAGCTACGAGTTAACTGAGGTGGTGCTGTGCCTCACACAGCCAAGCTTGTGAACATTAGTGCTCGGGGGGGGGGGGGGGGGGGGGGGGGGGGGGGGGGGGGGGCTGATGCATGACTCGGTGGGCAGAGGTGCTTGCCAGTAAGCCCAGTGACATTAATTTGATCTTCTGGGATCTCCATGATGGAAAGAGAACTGACTCTCGAAGCTATTGAGGCCTCCACGCAAGCACTGTGGCACATGTGTGGGCCCCTAGATAGGTATTTTAAAATTAGAAAGTCTGTTTATTTGTGTGTGTGTGTGTGTGTGTGTGTTTGTGTGCATGCCTGAAGTATGTGGTGTGCACCTGTATGTAGGAGTCCATAGTTAACCTGAGACTGGAGTTAGAGACAGTTGTGAACCTCTGTTTATGTACTGGGAACCAAAGCTGGGTCCTCTGCAAGAGCAGTGCAGTAAGCATTCTTAACTGCCAGGCCACCTCTCAGCCCCAGTATATTATATTAGTTTATTCTTTTGAGACTAAGTCTCATTATATAGATCAGGCTGGCTTGAACACACAGAAATCTGCCTGCCTTTGCTTCCTGAGTGCTGGGATTAAAGGCGTGTACTAACTTTTTTTCTTTTAAGTTAGCGTTTAGTGTACGCTAACTTAAAAGAAAAGTGTACGACTGCATGGCAGTCGTCCCTTGCCCTCCCCTGTGGGCTTGGGATGTTCCTCAGAGAGGCCCTAGTTACTTTGCCTCATTGTCTTGGGATGGCCACTCCTCCACTCTCCTCAGTTTCCTTGGTCTCACCATCCTCCAAAGCCTGCTCTGTTTTTTTCTCTCCCCAGAACCTCAGTGCATACAACACACGGCTCTTCAAGGTCGTCGACCAGGAAGGGAAGTCCCACTATGAGGTGCGGCTGGCTTCAGTCCTCAACACAGGTGCGCTCAGGCCCTAATGTTTAATATCAACCACCTAATGACCCATGTGGCTCAGGCCAGAAGCCCAGTTGTCCCAGCAGAAAGAGCTCTTTCTCCATACAGCAATAGAATGGCTCTCGACTCTACAGAGTCCTTTATTAATGTGAGCCAATATTCGGTGGTCATGGGTCTCTGATTGGCTTTGCCTGGTTTATAAAGCAAGGATAGCGAATATATTTAGGCCTCTGTGTCACCCTCTGCTCGCTCGTTTTTCACCTATCCACATCCTAGTCAGTGCACACCTCCAGCACTCCGATCTAGCCACATTCTATAGCTTCTGTTTCCTACGTCTAACCACCAAGTCTTTATACAGGTTGTTGCCTACTTCCTGACCAAAACAGCTGTGAGCCCATCTTGCTTATCCAGCCAGCTCCTCTCCATTCTACAGCTGGATGTGGGTGGCTCCTTTTCAGGGATCCTTCCAGCACTCCCACTAGTGCCCTTGTTGGTCTGTGTCTTGATGACAAGCCCTCTGCTAGAATGAGCTATGTGTTTCTGTCAGAGTCTTTCCCGTGCCCAGTGCTTGGTAATACTCAGGTATTCAATGTGGAAATGAGGGGGCATATGGTGAATGAACTTGCCATATGCATTCCAGACAGGGGGACAGTATGAGCTGCAACAGGGTGATAGCATAATTTAGGGGACAGCACAAAGTGGGGTTTTTTTTGTTTTTGTTTTTGTTTTTTTCGAGACAGGGTTTCTCTGTATAGCCCTGGCTGTCCTGGAACTCACTCTGTAGACCAGGCTGGCCTCAAACTCAGAAATCTGCCTGCCGCTGCCTCCCGAGTGCTGGGATTAAAGGCGTGCGCCACCACGCCCGGCTTACAAAGTCTGTTTTGACAAAAAAGGGACACATCAACTAGAGAGATGGTTCAGCAGTTAAGAACACTTCCTGCTCTTCTAGAGGACCTGGGTTAGGTTACCAGCATCCTAGGTACCAGACATGAGTGTGATGCACATATGTACACACACACACATACACATTCATACACATACACCAAATAAAAACAACTCTTTATTTATTTTTTTTAGATTTATTTTATTTATTATATGTAAATACACTGTAGCTGTCTTCAGACACTCCAGAAGAGGGCGCCAGATCTCGTTACGGATGGTTGTGAGCCACCATGTGGATGCTGGGATTTGAACTTATCACCTTCGGAAGAGCAGTCGGGTGCTCTTACCCGCTGAGCCATCTCACCAGCCCAAAACAACTCTTAAAGAAAGAAAGAAAGAAAGAAAGAAAGAAAGAAAGAAAGAAAGAAAGAAAGAAAGAAAGAAAGAAAGAAAGAAGAAAGAAAGAAAGAAAAGGAAAGAGAGAAAGGAAGGAAGGAAGGAAGAAAAGAAAGAAAGAAAGAAAGAAAGAAAGAAAGAAAGAAAGAAAGAAAGAAAGAAAGAGAGAGAGAGAAAGAGGACACAGGTTCGGGAAACAGAGGGGATCATGTTACAGTGCAAGTTAAAATGGATCCCATGCTTGTAGCACAGATTGCAGGCTAAGAAGGTGGCCAGGAGTGGCTTTGAGGCTGGGAATGTGAATCAAGGCCCTGGAGTCTGTTCCACATACTGGCACACGTTCCTTTTCCAGCTTCTAGAAGATGGCCTCAGCATCTGTCATCCTTGGTTAGTGGTCCCTTCCTATCTCTCACAATCAGGAGTCATCGACTCCTGTGCTAATGGTCCCTTCCTGTCTCTCACAATCAGGAGTCACCGACTTCTGCTCCCCAGTTATGCTCAGCTCTCATAGTTATTCTTATGTTTCTTTCAAAGATTGATTTCTTCCTCTTTTTTCTTTTTGAAGATTTATTTTTATGTGTATAGTGTATTTGAAGGTGCTCGAGGCCAGGAGAGGGTGTCAGTTCCTGTGGGACTGGAGTTACAGATGACTGTGAGATACCAGATGTGGGTGCTGGGAACTCAACCTGGGTCTTTTGCAAGAACAAAATATGTTCCCCACCCCCATCCCCCAAGACATACTTTCTCTATATAGCCCTGGCTGTCTAGGAACTCTGTAGACTAGGCTGGCCTTGGACTCAGAGATCTGCCCATCATAACTCTTGGTATATGTACGTTTGGACTATTGGGCTTTTGTTGTTGTTCTGCTGGGATTAAAGACATGCAATGCTACCCGCTGGAGTAATGGGTTTCTGTGGAAGTTATCTTTTTGTTATTTTGTTTTTTGAGATAGCATCTTCTGCAATCTTTATTGTATATGTATCTGAAATGACCTTGAGTATATATCTGAGATGACCTTGAACTCTTTCTCATCCTAATTTACCTTTCAACCAATGGTGGTGCAGTGTGCAGGATCATACTCTGCTGGGTGGTGTGCGTGCATGCGTGCGTGCATGCGTGCGTGCGTGCGTGCGTGCGTGCGTGCGTGCGTGCGTGTGTGTGCGTGCGTGTATATGTTCTTTCTCCCTTCCTTCCTTCCTTCCTTCCTTCCTTCCTTCCTTCCTTCCTTCCTTCCTTCCTTCCTTCCTTCACATTTAGCCTGTGCACAGATGTCCTGAAATAGAAGTCAGAGGATGATCTACAAAAGCTGACTCTGTCCTTTCACCCTGTGAAGGACCTAGAGACTTCACTCGGGCTATCAGGCTTGATGGTTAGAACCTGTACCCTTGGAGCCATATCTCCAGCCTCTGTGTGTTTTGAGACAAGGTCTTCTTACTCTAGCTCAGGCTGGCCTCAAACTCAATGTAATCCCGTCTCCACCTCCCAAGCACCAAGATTACAGGAGTGCACCACCATACCTGGTTTATGCAGGGCTAGGTATCAAATCTGGGGCTTTGTGCATGTTAGGCAAGCACTCTGTCAATTGAGCCACATCCCTGATCTCTAATATATGCATGTTTGAAGAAGAGGATTTATCTTAATTTCTGTTGGCAATAAAGAGCCATTAAAGTTCAAGCCTGCAGAGGTGCCTTATTCCTGTACTAGCCTTTTCCCTGAGTGTTGCCTCGTTCCTTAGACCCTGTTCTCGACTCTGAGTTGACTTCCAAGCTGAAGAGATACGAGTTCCAGGGGAACCATTTCCAGGTCACCCGGGGGGACTATGCCCCCATCCTGCAGAAGGTGGTAGAACATTTGGAGAAAGCTAAGGTAGGGCTGGCTGGAGACTGAGGGGGCCACTCAAAACCCCTCTGGGCAGCGAAGGTAGATGGTCCAGGACTGACCAATGCCCTTCTCACCTCTAGGCTTATGCAGCCAATAGCCACCAGGAGCAAATGCTGGCCCAGTACGTGGAGAGCTTCACCCAGGGCTCCATTGAGGCCCATAAGAGGGGCTCCCGCTTCTGGATTCAGGACAAAGGCCCCATTGTAGAGAGGTGAGGTGCCAGCCTCTGCTCCACCCCCCACCCGACCCCATGCCTTCTGCCAGGTTGCCATCATCTCTCCGTTTTTCTCCTCTAGTTACATTGGCTTCATTGAGAGCTACCGTGACCCCTTTGGCTCCCGAGGAGAGTTTGAAGGTAACTTCTTGTGGAGCAGGGAGGTTGGGTGAAAATCCCTTTGCACAGGTCCAAGTTCACTCTCCCATTCCTCCGCGAGAGTTCTGTCCTTCCTCCTAGAAGTAATGACAGCAACCTGGGTCAGCTTACTTAATGTCCCAGGCACTGTGTAACACAAAGTTAACCTGTGGATTGACGATAGTGCTGGCTGAGCCCAGTTACCATGACTTTTGAGCCATTTGGCTGTTATACCTTTTGTGGCTGACCTGCCAAGGCAAACATGATTTCTTAGCCTGGGTTTGCCCATCATCCATTCTGTGACCATAAGCCAAGTGGTCAGACCTCTGAGCATCACAGAGTCCTGTGTGCAGTGATATGCTCAGCGGGTCGGGTGGATCTGCCACGCCTGTGAGACTGATGTGGTAGCTTTCATCCCTAGCGACAGCAGACTGCTGGAGGGTTCAGACTGGTCTCTCTGCCTACTCTCGCTCTCCCCATTCTGTATAGAGAAGCTGGATATCGAGTTGCTAAATCCAGAGATTAGCCTGGCAGGAGGAAGGAAAGTGCCAGCTGTACCTAAGAGCTCAGACATGAGGTCATAGGAACATGAAGGAGTTCTGCCTGTTGTTTTCCAGTCTGGGGCCTGGGGCTTGCAGTCCCCAGCAGCATGGAGGAACTGGGGAGGGTGCAGCGGGATCCCAGGATTCTGGCAAACCACAGACCCCCACCACCACTACCACAGGCTTCGTGGCCATGGTAAACAAAGCCATGAGTGCCAAGTTCGAGCGGCTGGTCGCCAGTGCTGAGCAGTTGCTGAAGGAGCTGCCCTGGCCTCCTGCCTTCGAGAAGGACAAGTTCCTCACCCCTGACTTCACCTCCCTGGACGTCCTCACCTTTGCTGGCTCTGGCATTCCTGCGGGCATCAACATCCCCAACTGTGAGTCCCTCCCCTACCCTTCTATCAGTGCTTCTCGACCTCTGCCCTTCCCTCTGTGAGCTCTCACCCCTGTCTTCTAGATGATGACCTGAGACAGACAGAAGGCTTTAAGAATGTATCTCTGGGGAATGTGCTGGCCGTGGCCTATGCCACAAAGCGGGAGAAACTCACATTCTTGGAGGAAGAAGACAAGGTGGGCACTGGCTGCCTGAGCCCTGGGGCTAGGCTATACTAGTCTGGGAAGGCATATGGAGCAGCACTGTGGTGAAATCAGAGTCCAGCTTTGGTTCTGACTTAGCCACTTTCCTGCCATGTGACCGACCCTTTGTCACTGGGAAGCTTCCTTTCCTCCCAGGGTGCATGCACAGTGGAGGGTCATTCTGGGGGTAAAATGGGTCGCTCCTCATGTGTGGAGTTGAATAAGCTTGGTTGGCTTCCAGAGAGCACATTGCCCACATGGGCCTTGCTGGGAGGACTGGTGTGCACTGTACCCACAGTGAGATGGTGGAGGTCAGTGGGGTCCTTGTTTGTCTTGACAGGACCTGTATATCCGCTGGAAGGGGCCATCCTTTGATGTGCAGGTGGGGTTACATGAGCTGTTGGGCCACGGCAGCGGCAAGCTCTTTGTGCAGGTGAGCAGGGACCTGGCCCATGCATAGGTGAAGCTGTTCATTCCTAGGGAGCCATGGCTCCCTTCAGTATCTGGAAAAATACAGGCTCAAGGTGCAGAGACAGACAGTGCCTGAGGCCTTGGTACAGGCACTGGCAGAAACTGGTCCCTCCCGGTCTCTGTCTAGGGGCCGCCTGAGTCACACCTCAAGGGGAGCTTCCCCAGCCTGAGCCCAGCAATCCCTCTCGGTCAGCAGCCACCAGTTGAGCTATCTTGGAGAAACCTGTTTGCCCATTCATTTTTCTGGGCTCCTGGAGCATGTTGTAGGGAGGTCAATTCACGTCTCTTCTGCCTAAGGGGCTGTCTCCCCAGAGCACCTCTCCCCCCTTGACTTGTATTTGGGTATCATGGAAAGGCTGACAGCCTTTACAGCATGCTGAGGAGACTTGGAGGCTCCCAGCATGGAGCCACATAGCTGAACTAACCATAGGAGAGTAAGGTCCATCAGTGAGAATGGGGTTCTGGGCTGGGCTTGCTCTCACTGGTGTGGATGCCTCCCTTGATGAGGGAAGGACAGAGCTGCCCCTGGTTTGTCCAGAGAATCCAGAGGGCAGCTGAAGGGGCGCACCCAGCATGGTGTTTCATCCAGTGTTATAGTCAGGCCATGGCCTTAAATAAGTCTTTTCTTCTGGCTGAGCCCCAGTGGACCCATCTGTACAGTGGGCTTCCTGATGCCATTCTATGAACTCCTCTGAAGAAAAGAAGGGGAGGTGAAGTATAAGCCTGGCACAGTGGGATTTTAGCCAACCTGTTAGTATCTGTGAGGCACAGAGGTTTACTCAGTCTGATCCCAGACTGGGGCTCTTGGTCTCTGAGCCTCCCTTTGTCTTCCCACCGGTGATGTGTGTTGGTGATAGAGGCTTCCCCAGGAGGTCACTGTGGAAGGTGCTTGGCATGGTGGGGAGGGCCGTGTGGGCAGCATGAGTGGTAGCACCAGAAGCACATGGGGAAAAGCAGCCATGCTCGGTGGCCCATGTGGTGGCTCTTCCACAGCTCTGGAGAGAGCTCTGTACTCCCATACAGTTTCAGGTGGTCCCTCCCTTGTCTGGACCCCATTTTCTCCCCTGTACAGTGAAGTGCATGGGTAGTTCCTAACTGCTGAGGGATCTGAGGGAGTAGTTGTCATCCCAGAGCTCTGAGGACACCTTCAGAACTTCCCCTTCCTTATCTTTCTGAACCACTCAGATCCTGCTCAGGGACACTGTCCCCTAACCCATCCCACACTCACCGCCTTTCTTCTACAGGATGAAAAAGGTGCTTTCAACTTTGACCAGGAGACTGTGATCAACCCAGAGACTGGGGAACGGGTAAGAGAGCCCCTGTGGAGCCAGGCGGCTGGGACGGGGGACACAGGCAGGCCCTGATTCTTGGGTCCTGGGTCATCCTTCTAGATCCAGAGCTGGTACCGGAGTGGCGAGACATGGGATAGCAAATTCAGCACCATTGCCTCCAGCTACGAAGAGTGTCGGGCCGAGAGTGTGGGCCTCTACCTCTGTCTCAACCCCCAAGTGCTGGAGTAGGAACCGTGGGCTGGAGGGGCAGTGGGCTGAGTCCCCATGCTGGGCCACTCTAGGTACCGGAGCATGGGGATAATCTCATCATCCCTGTCTTTGCCCCACCAGGATCTTTGGCTTTGAGGGAGCTGATGCAGAAGATGTAATCTATGTGAACTGGCTCAATATGGTTCGGGCTGGGCTGTTGGCTTTGGAGTTCTACACCCCAGAGGCAGCCAACTGGCGACAGGTGAGATGGGCAAGGAGCCTGCTATGTGGCCACCGTCAGGATTCTGGGTGTAGGGATGGGACAAGTGCACCCCCCAAGGCCAGATAAACTTAAACTCTAACCCCAGACTCTACTGTGGGGAAAGTTCTATCACATCTCTGCTGGAAGAAGAGTGTCAGGATTCAGACTATGTAGTTTTCCTTCTTAGCCACTGGGCTCAGCCACTCAGTCACAGTTTTTTGTTGTTGTTTTGTTTTGTGCTTTTCCAGACAGGGTTTCTCTGTAGCCCTGACTGTTCTGGAACCCACTCTGTAGACCAGGCTGGCCTTGAACTCACAGAGATCCCTCTGCCTCTGTCTTGAGTGCTGAGATTAAAGATGTGTGCTACCATACCTGGCCAACATATAGTTTGAAACTATGTTCACCAACAGTGATTTAATTTTTGTTTTTTTGGTTTTGTTGTTATTGTTGTTTTAAGATTTATTTATTTATTATATGTAAGTACACTGTAGCTGTCTTCAGACACTCCAGAAGAGGGCATCAGATTTCGTTACGGATGGTTGTGAGCCACCATGTGGTTGCTGGGATTTGAACTCTTGACCTTCGGAAGAGCAGTCGGCGCTCTTAACCACTGAGCCATCTCGCCAGCCCCTTTAATTTTTCTTTAACTTACATAATGTGTATGCACGTGTATGTGTGTGTGTGTGTGTACACGTATGTGTGCGCGCGTGTGTGTTGTGTGTGCCCAATTTTGGAGAGCCAGTTGTCTGCTTCCATTTTGAGTCCTGGGAATCAAACTCAGGTTATCAGGTTTGCATGGCAAATGCTTTACTCGTCAATCCACTTTGCTGGCCTTTTTATTTTAATTTTTTAACAAAATCAAATTACTACATTGAGGAGTCAGTATATGTCATCAAGGGGTACACACTATAGAGCCTTGCAGCTACCAGGGATCTACACAGGGGGTTTATGTGAGTCCAGAAATTCCTGAGAAACCTGAACGACATAGCAAGATCCCATATCAAAAGAAAAAAGAGGGCTGGAGAGATGGCTCAGTGGTTATGAGCACTGGCTGCTCTTCCAGCAGACCTGGGTTCAAGTCCACCACCCAGGTGACAGCTAAGAAAATTGACTGTAACTCCAGTTCCAAGGAACCCAATACCTTCTTCTGGATTCCACAGACACTGCATACATGTAATACACATACATGTAAGCAAAACACCTATACATATAAAATAAAAATGAAATACATTTTTAAAAACTTAGAGAAGAAAATTCTGTGTATGCACACACAAACACACATAAAAGAAAATCCACATTTCAGAGTCCTGACTGAGGTTTGACTCCTGACTCCGTTAGCAGCTGTGTGATCTTGAACCAGTTACTTCCTTTCTCTGGGCCTCAGTGTTTTGTCATATGTAAACGTGGGGTAATGGTGCCTACTCAGTTCCATTGTTGGGCACAAAAAAGATGGGGAAAGGGAGTCTTCTGGGTCTTTAGTGAGGGGCCCCATGAGTAGCTGCTGCCTGGAGCATTGAAAGGCGTGGCAAGTGATAAGGGGGAAATAGGGCACCAGGTTTTGCACACAGCCTGCTTCAGTGAACACTGGAGAAAGGAAGAAATTGAGGGGAGAGGAGTGGGCAGAGTGGACCCCCAGGTTAAGGGGGAATAAACGGATGATGTCATCTGACGATTGGCATGTTGAACATTGGCAAATTGTGCACTAAGCATTCAGTATCCGCTACACACGGCCTCTTTCCCCTGGCAGGCCCACATGCAAGCCCGGTTTGTGATCCTGAGGGTTTTGCTGGAAGCTGGCGAAGGACTCGTTACTGTCACTCCCACCACAGGCTCTGATGGGCGCCCAGATGCTCGGGTCCACCTGGACCGCAGCAAGATCCGGTCAGTGGGCAGACCTGCCTTGGAGCGGTTCCTGCGGAGACTCCAGGTAAGTGAAGGTCCCTTGTCTTGGCTTCCACCAGCCTCTTTTCTGTCCCTCTCTCCCACCTGTCAATATCTCTTAACCTCCTGGACCCTCTGTAGCCCTGACTGTTCTGGAACCCACTCTGTAGACCAGGCTGGCCTTGAACTCACAGAGATCCCTCTGCCTCTTTGTCTTGAGTGCTGAGATTAAAGATGTGTGCTAGCATACCTGGCCAACATATAGTTTGAAACTATGTTCACCAACAGTGATTTAATTTTTGTTTAACTTACATAATGTGTGTGCACGTTCCTTCATCCAGCAAGTCTTTCTAGTGACAGAATAGGTGTGCACAGTTTCTCACATGGACATGTAGGAATGCAGACAGCTAACAGGGAAACAAAGTTACCAGGATGCCTTCAGACCATGACAGGAGCTGAATGGCAGTGCGGGTGAGGATGAGCAAAACTGGAAAGGAAGGCCTGGCGCTTGCAGTGGCTGAAGAGGGCACTGAGTCCCTTGCTTCTTTCTGGGTTACATAGGGTTGTGAGCCGCCATGTGGGTCCTCTGGAAGAGCACTCTTGACCACTGCACCAGCTCTCCAGCTCTCCATGAGGAAACTGACTTTACAGTGTGGTACCTTCTACAAGAACAGGACTCTGTTCAACAATTCACATATCATAAGTCCTAAAGTTAGGGTTGTTTGAATTAGGAATCAAAGTATGTCTTTGTGATTATGTGCCTATCTGTTTCCAGGAAGGATCGAAAACATCTGTAGGTAAAATGTGTTCGGGTTTGGGGTCTTTTTGCCTTTGAAATAGTGTGTGTGTGTGTGTGTGTGTGTGTGTGTGTGTGTGTGTGTGTGTGTGTGATATTGAGGGATTGAGCATGTGTGTATATGGAGGTCAGAGATAATGTGTGGAGTTGATCTCTCATGCTTTTATGTAGAGTTTGGGGCAAACCTCAGGTTATCAAGATTGTGTAGCAAGCGTGTTTATCTGCTGAGCTAGCTCACCAGCCCTGTTTGTTGATTTTAGTTTTTCTTTTTTGTTTATTCTTTCATTTAAAAAAGTTTTTTTGAAGATTTATTTATTTAATATATGTAAGTACACTGTAGCTGTCTTCAAACACTCCAGAAGAGGGTGTCAGATCTCATTACAGATGGTTGTGAGCCACCATGTTGTTGCTGGGATTTGAACTCAGGACCTTCAGAAGAGCAGTCAGTGCTCTTAACCACTGAGCCATCTCTCCAGCCCCCTAAATTTTTTTTTTGTTTTTTGGTTTTTTTTTGTTTGTTTGTTTTTCGAGACAGGGTTTCTCTGTATAGCCCTGGCTGTCCTGGAACTCACTTTGTAGACCAGGCTGGCCTCGAACTCAGAAATCCGCCTGCCTCTGCCTCTAAATTTTTTTTTTAATATTTTGAGACAGTCTTACATGTATCCCTAGATGGCCTAGAACTCACGATGTTAGACCAGGCTAGCCTTCACTTATGTCCTCCTCCTGCTTCTGCCTGCCAAGTGCTGAGGTTTTAAGTGTATACTGTTATACCCAACTGAAACACTTGGTTGTAAAGTTAAATTAAGTTAGGGGCTGGGGATAGAGAGTATGACTTAATAAATGTGAGACCTTGGGTTTCATCCTCCACTACCAAAAAAGTAAATTAGGATAAGAGCTACTAGATGAGAAACACAGTGTACTTGGTGGACTCTGAGATAGGCAGGGGCACTGTTGGCAAAGCTGATGGGACAGACCTGGGTGGGTTCTGCAATCTTCTTGGTAGTACCGATCTGATTGATTATGAATTGGTGGCAAACAAGCTGTGCTGGCAGCTTCTGGAAGCTCACTCTGCCATCTTTGCAACATTTCTATGAATCAAAGATTTTTCTGCAAATGGCAAATGCTATTGTTAGAGCATTAGGAATAAGAATCAAATCTACCGGCTCCTAGGCAATATTGAATCAGCCTCTAGAGCAGGGTCTTACTCTAAAGCGTTGGCTGGCTCTGTGTAGACCAGGATGGCCTCAAACTCACAGAGACTGACCTGCTTCTGTTTCCCTGGTGCTGGGATCAAGGCATGCTCACTGGTTCTTGTACAGGGCAGCCTTACCTCATTGTGTTCAGTCTCCTCAGCAGTATGTTATAGACACAGAAGGTGACATCATCTTTGATCCAGCTCTTTATAGTGTCAGCCATGTGGTTTTTTTTTTTTTTTTTTTTTTTTGTCTTTCTGATGTTAGCAAAGATTAGGTTGAATATGTATTTTTGGCTTCTTGGAAGATCTGGCAACAGTGGGCTCAATTCCTATGTGTCTAGCTGGCTGGAACTGTGGCAGCCCCATGTTCAGACATGGCATAGGCTCTTTATTTCACCCAGAGACTCCCTGACTCCTGTTATTCTTATAGTCCTCATTCTGGACCCCCAATTCCACATCCATAAATTCAACCAACCACACACATGCGCATATACACATACACACACACACAAATATTCAGGAGAGTCATCTCATATGTACTGGACATCCACAATTTTTTGGTCATCATTCCCTAAACAATATGGATTAAGGACTAATTACATAGCATTGCATTGGGTATTATAAGGGCCTGGGCTATCAGGCAGTTGGCAGAGTGCTTGTGTAGTGTACATGGAGCCCTGGGTCCCGTTCTTACCACTGCATAAAAGTATTGGCTCATACCTGTGACCCCAGCACTCAGGAGTGGAGTTTAGGGTCACCCTTCACTACAAAATGAGTAGTTTGAGGCTAACCTAGGTAGTCTCTGTCTCAAAAAAAAAAAAAGGGCAAAAGGGCTAAAGAAATGGCTCAGTGGGTAATAATGCTTGCCACATAAACATAAGGACCTGAGTTCAAATCCCCAGTCCTTTTGTAAAAACCAGGCCTGGTTGCATACCGCAGCATCACAGAAGTAGGAGCTTTCTGACTCCAGATTTGTGAGAACTCGTTCCAAGGGAATAAGGTGGGGAATGATAGAATAGGAGCCTTTCTCTGGTTTCTTCTGCACACAGCAAACACACATGCACATACATCAAACACATAGATAAAATGTTAAAATGTGTAATAAACCAAATGTGTTTTAAAATGTGCTGTACCAGAAGATGCATATAGCACACCATTTTGGATTAGAGACTTAGGCATTCCAATTTTGTGATCCATTGAGGGTACTGGAAACCCATCCCCAGTAGTCTGTTCTGCCTCAATCACTTCTGATGCTACTGGCTCCTTTGGTGTCCATGTTGCTAATTCTACAGTTTGAGCTCTCCAGGTCTGGCTTGTTGGTGTGATGATCATGTATGAAGAGATTACATATTACCAAGAAGTAAGAGAGATGAACCCGGAGTTCACAAAGCAGGGGGAGAGAATAGCCTCCTACAAAATTGGAGGTGGGGGCAAGCAAGACTAGGGATTGAGCCTTGGGCTTCAGTCCTAGGAGGTGCGTACCACTCCATGAAGAGAAGTTGAACGATGTCCATGATAGTGAGAAAGTCTGCTATAACCAAAGTTCAGGAGCGGGCAAGAGAGTATGAGAGGAGACAACGTAACAGTAGAACCTCTGTTGGTTGAAGGGAAAGGTAGCGCTTCCATAGCTGCCTCTGTGTAGGCCTACAGGGGAGGAGCCTGGGTGCTTTTAAAAGCCCCACCTCTTCCATTTTTCATTAAATTAATTTACTTTTAATTAAATTAATTTTGGGTGTTTGAGTGTGATGTTTGTGTGGCATATGCTCATGTGTGTCCCGTTCCATTACTCTCTACTGTGCTCCCTTGAAACAGGGTCTTTCACTGAACCTGGAGCAAGACTGGCAGCCAGCAAGGCAAGCCCCAGTGACCATCCTGTACCCCCACCCTCAGCACTGGAATTACAGGCCCATACGTCAGTGCCTAGCTTTTAACATGGATGTTCAGGATTTGAACTCATGCCTGTGGTTCTTACCCACTGAACCATCTCTTAACTCCAAAGCCCAACGTCTTAATATATACTGGCTTTTTGAAAAAAATGTAGCTGTCAGACATTCCGCCACATACCTTTAATCTTAGAACTCAGGAGGCAGAAGCGAGCAAATCTCTTGTGACTTTAAGACCAACTGCTCTACATATGGAGACTCTATCTTTTTTTTTTTTTTTTTTTTTTTTAATTTGGTTTTTTGAGACAGGGTTTTTCTGTGTAGTCCTGGCTGTCCTGGAACTCACTTTGTAGACCAGGCTGGCCTCGAACTCAGAAATCCACCTGCCTCTGCCTCCCAAGTGCTGGGATTAAAGGCGTGCGCCACCACGCCCGGCATGGAGACTCTATCTTAAAAAAAAAACAAACAAACAAAAAAACGAGTCATCTAGGATGTTGTAGGTCAGGCTGTACTCCCTGTGTTGCCAAGGATGGCCCTGAACTGTTGATCTTCCTGCCTCTGCCTTCCAAGTACTGGGATTATAGGTGCCACCATATGCAGTTTAGCCATTAGATTTGTAGCTCTGAAATTTTATAAAAGGCAAACCATAGCACATCCTCTCCAGGGCTAGGTACAACTGGCCATGGCTGCTGACAGAGTCCTGTGGATGCAAGGTGAGTTCCCATCCTAGGCATTTAATTCCTCCTTCCTGCAGGTGCTAAAGTCCACGGGGGACGTGGTCGCAGGGCGGGCCCTGTACGAGGGCTATGCAGCAGTCACTGATGCACCCCCAGAGTGCTTCCTCACCCTAAGGGATACGGTACTGCTGCGCAAGGAGTCCCGGAAGCTTATTGTTCAACCCAACACTCGCCTCGAAGGTAACAGATGTTATACCAGCTGTTGGAGCTATCTGAGGTCTCTCCAGAAAGCAGATGATGCACTTGGTTCGGGGAGGTCTCCCTCTGCCATGTTCTTCTGGACAGACCTCAGGCCTCCTAGGACCTAAGAGAATTTGAATCAGCAACGTTCAGGATGGAGATGTCCTGGACCGTTCCCCTTCTCAAGTAACACTTCCATTTTCAGAATCCCTGACCCTGCCTGCATGGTGCCAGTACCTTGTGTGCCCTATCTCTCCAATGCACCAAGGCCACTCTACTCGATAGCCTTTGTACACACTGTACCCTCTGCTTGGCACAGTGTCCCTCAAATCTGTGTCTGTCTGATTCTTCTGGTTGGTCAGGTCCCTGTTAAATGGCACCTTCCTGAGACATGCTGTTTCCATCCCCTCAACACGAAACAATCCCTTCAGTCTCTTATCTCTCAGCTTCACTTTCTTTGTGCTTTGATAACACAGAGTTCAGGGAGGCCACTGAGGGATGGAGCAGTGGATAGAACTGAGGTCATTTTCTGAAGAAGTTCAGAGCCCATCAGGGATAAAAACTCAAGGAAGATATTAATCACACATGTTTAAAAGATACTAGCAATGCTCTGAACACTTGGATAAAAATCACATCGTAGCTTCAGAGTGTCCAGGAAAGGTCTTGGGAGGAAGTGGTGGAAGGGACCAGACCTGAGGAACAGGTTGGAGTTTTCAAAGGTACTGGTGAGCTGGGGTGTGTCCATGGTAGAACATTTGCCAGTATTTAAGAGGCCCTGGGTTCCACCCCCAGCACTTTGATAGTTGGTAGTAGTGGTAATGGTGGTGGTAGAGGACTTGCAGGCCCTAGGGTACTCGGTAAAGTGTTTTCACAATAGGCCAGGATTATAGCTCACTGGTAGCATGGTTTGTACTACCAAATAAGGTTGCAGGTTCTATCCCCAGTATTGGGGAGAAAAAGAAAGAAAAGAAAGAAAGGAACTTTTCAAGAATGGACTCCCTGAGCCTAGTGAGGACCAGTTACAATACCCCGCATCAGGTTTGAAATACACACAGGTGGTCTTCACAGAGCTACGACCTGAACTTAGGCCATGTTAGCCACTGTGCACCTCTCAGTGCCACAGGCCACACAGAGTGCAAAGGTTGGGCAGCTGAGGAGTGATCCAGGGGACCATTCCCATCAGAATCCAGGGACCTTGAGACAGGACCGCTTAACAGGTCAGATGCTCTAGAGCTGCTCCTGAGCACCCCACTGATACTCTGTCCCATGCAGTCCCTATAGCACAAGAGGAGAGGTACTGTGCTCATACCCCAGTTTACCCACAAGGCACTGAAGCCGAGAGCAGCTGGGAAACTTGCCCATGGTCTAGACATATGAAGCAGGTTGTTGCACTGTGAGTTTCAAGAGGCTGAAGACTATCCTTTTGTTTTGTTTTGTTTTGTTTTTTGTTTTTCAATACAGGATTTCTCTGTATAGCCCTGGCTGTCCTGGAACTCACTTTGTAGACCAGGCTGGCCTTGAACTCAGAAATCCGCCTGCCTGTGACTCCCAAGTGCTGGGATCAAAGGCATACGCCATCACCACCCGGCTGCTGAAGACTATCTTGTTTGATCTTACATAGCAGTTGAAATTTGATTTCGGATTCATTTGATATGTGTTTTGCCTCCATGTATGTATGCACTATGTGCATGCAGTGCCCTTGGAAGCCACAAGAGGGCATTGGATCCCCTGGAGCTGGAATTACAGATGATTGTGAGCCACCATGTGGGTGCAGGAGGCCAAGCTAAGAGCAGACCGAGTCCTCAACAAGAGCCACGCGTACTCTACCCCCTGAGCTATCTCTCTAGCCCTGACAGAGTGCTTTTATCAGTCATTTTTGTTAGTGATTGTTGGGGTTATGTTGGCTTTGTTGAGACCAGGATTTCCTAGGCTAGCCTTAAAATTAATGATACTTTTTCCCTAGCCCCTTGCATGCTGGGATTATGGTGTATGCTACCATGCCAGACATGATTTAAATCTTGACTTAAGGGAAGGATGAGGTCAAGTGGCAGTTCATTTAAGTCTAAGTCTCCCCCCTGGCAGGGTTATTCTGATGTAGTTAATTAGATAACTATCCTGGACATTGAACAGTTTGTGCCGTAGAGCTCAGTCAGAACTTGCTGCCCCTACAAATGTTACTAAGTAACCACACCTTTCAGTGCTGTTGTTTTCTCTCCATCACTTAGGTTCAGAAGTACAACTTGTAGAGTATGAGGCCTCAGCCGCTGGTCTGATCCGCTCCTTCTGTGAGCGGTTTCCCGAGGATGGGCCTCAGTTGGAGGAGGTTCTTATCCAGCTGGCCGCAGCAGATGCCCAATTCTGGAGGGACCAGGCCCAGGAGGCCCCACCTGGCCAGGCTTGAGAAGATCTGTGTGGTCTCTCCCCTCTTTCTCAGACCAGGGCTGTCAGTGGCCCTGAACTGTGTGTGATTAGGAGCCAGGGGAGGGAGGGGCGGGAGCTTGGACTTTGGTGCTACCTCAGCTGAGGGTGGTGATGCGATCCCCTTCCATTTGTCAGCACTTTGCAGTTTACCGTATGTCCTCAGTTCCTTGATCTGCACTGCCATCTGTGGCCGGAGCTCAACAGGGTGCCTAGTCGGGTTTTCCACATGGGAAGGTGGCAGTTCTGAGAAGTGACTGTTCTAGATCCGGCAGGTGGCGCGTGACAGAGCCAGGGCTCAAAGCATTCTCACCAAATCCAGCGCTCTTCGTGTATTACTTTTATAGCCAGAAAAATAAATATGATGACCACCATCTCTGCAGTGTGTGTGGTTCTTTCTCTTCCGGTTCAAAGCCTGGGGAGGGCACCATGCATTGCTTTTGGCTTCCAATCTACAATAAGATTTTGATATCATTTCCAAAGGAGGGCACAGACTCACAACATGTGTTCTGGAGCTCTCCTTTGTGACATACTAAGATTTGTGTGAGCCGGGCATGGTGGCACACTCCTTTAATCCCAACACTTGGGAGGCAGAAGCAGGTAGATTTCTGAGTTTGAGGCCAGCCTGATCAACAGAGTGAGTTCCAGGACAGCCAGGGCTACACAGAGAAACCCTGTCTCAAAAAACCAAAAAGATTTGCGTGTATGTGTGCATTTTCTTCACGTGTGTTGGCGGCAGCAGAGGCCAGAAGACCGTATTAGATGCCCTGGAACTACAGTTACAGAATTATGAGCTGACATGTGGGTGCTGAGAAGCAATCCAGGGTCCTCTGCAAGAGCAGCAAGCACTCTTGTACTTTCAAATGTTTCAGGAGCTAAAGAACTAGAACACACTGACAGGGCTCCGCCCCAGGCCTCAAAGCTAAGGCCCCTATTTTTGATGCAGAAACCATAAGTCAACGTTGCACAGGGCAAGGAAACCAGAACTTATTTGGTCCCAGCCAGGACAATTTCATCCCGGAACCTTTGTTCATGTGCTTTCGGATGCCCGGATTCTATTGGGCCTTGCGCGACGGCTGAGCTGGTTGCCAAGGCGACGCCTGGGAAAATGGCTGCGGCGTCTTCATCGGATTCCGACAGCGGGCGAGCTGAGAGGTTAAGTCCCGGGTTCTCACCGCTTCCTTTCCCTCAGATGAATATATGGTGCTTGGTGACAGGTTCTGGGCTCTTGCTTTCGAGCAGCGGTGGAGGTTCTGGGAGGGCCCTTTAGAAATCAGATACGAAAGCTGATGGCCCAGAAGTATCTGTATGTGATTGGCTGGTCACTCCGGGCGCCAATTGAGCCCAGATCTAGACTTACTGTATTATTCTTTCGGAGTTTGTGCTCTCAGTCTCAGGCGTCATCTCCCTTAGAGCTTTTTTTTTTCTTCTTCTTCTTCTTTTTTTTCTTTGCCAGAGGACTCACTTTTCAACTATCTTTTTTCCCTCTCAGCAACGAAACCACTTCTAAATGGCTGGACGCACACTACGACCCCATGGCCAACATCCACACCTTCTCCTCCTGCCTGTGTGAGTCCCTAGACATACCTAGGAACACCCAGATTCTAGGAGGATGGAAGGAACAGGGAACGGTTTCATGGAGAAATCTTTGGGATTCTGAGACTCCTTTCCGACCCTTTTGTGTTTTCTAGCACTGGCAGATTTGCATGGCGATGGAGAGTACAAGGTAGGCAATCAGAAAGTTGAGTGGGATGTGTGTCTGTCTGTCTCAGAAGTGAGATTTGCAAATTGGCTCAACATACTTTGGAACTCACCAGTACTAAAAAGGCACACTTAATTGCAACTTCTTTCTTTCTTTTAATGATTTATTTTTATTTTGTGTGCATTGGTGCTTTGCTTGTATGTGTGCTTGTGTAAGGGTGTCAGATCCCTTACAACAGGATTTACAGACAGTTGAGAGCTGCCTTGTAGGTGCTGGAGTTTGAATCAGGATCCTCTGGAAGGACAGGCAGTGATCTTAACTGCTGAGCTATCTCTCTAACCCCAGAATTTCTTAGTAATTTGGAAAGTGAACATTAATTTTATAACATGATCTGCAGAAGTTAAACAGAAAGCAAGATGTTGTGGATTTATAGTACCAAGACATATGATTTTCTTTTTTGTTTGTTTTTGTTTTTGTTTTTTTGGTTTTTCGAGACAGGGTTTCTCTGTATATCCCTGGCTGTCCTGGAACTCACTTAGGTAGACCAGGCTGGCCTCAAACTCAGAAATCCGCCTGCCTCTGCCTCCCGAGTGCTGGGATTAAAGGCGTGTGCCACCACATCCAGCTGTTTTTGTTTTTCAAGACAGGGTTTCTCTGTGTATCCCTGGCTGTCCTGGAACTCACTCTGCAGACCAGGCTGGCCTCGAACTCAGAAATCTGCCAGCTCTGCCTCCCAAGTGCTGGGATTAAAGGCATGCGCCACCACTGCCCTGCTGACATATGATTTTCTAAAAAATAATTTGGGGGCCAGGCGTGGTGGTGCATGCCTTTAATCGCAGCACTTGGACAATAGAAACAGGGAGATCTATGAGTGTGAGGTTGACCTGTGAAGTTCAAGGCCAGCCAGGTCTACTTAGTGAGACCGCATCAAAAACAAAAAACCAAAGCAAGCTAACTAAGCAATCCACATCCCAAAACACAATTAGCAACAGAATGAATTTATCTAGTGTTGGAAGGATACATGAAGTGTGGAGGTCAGGTAACAACATTTGAGAGTCGGTTATCTCCTGTCATGTAGGTCCCAGTGACTGAGCTTAGGTCATCAGACATAGTGACAAGCACCTTTATCCACTGCAGGTCCCAATTCTTTATATCTAATCATTATTGCTTCACTTTTTACTTTATAATACAAAATAATAGGCTTAAAAAATAAAATGATTCACAAACCTTTTCTTCTTTTTTTTTTTGTTTTTTTTGGTTTTTTTTTTGTTTGTTTTTTTTTTCGAGACAGGGTTTCTCTGTATAGCCCTGGCTGTCCTGGAACTCACTTTGTAGACCAGGCTGGCCTCGAACTCAGAAATCCGCCTGCCTCTGCCTCCCAAGTGCTGGGATTAAAGGTGTGCGCCACCACGCCCGGCTCTTTTTTTTTTTTTTAAGTCAAAGTTTTTTTCTGAAGTAGTCTTGGCTGTTCTGAAACTCAATATGTAGTCCAGGCCCCAGGCTGGCCTCCAACTCACAGAGATTCTCCCTGCCTCTGCCTCCCATGTGCTAGGATTAAAGGCTTGCCCAGTTTCTGTGTGTCATGTTTGAGTAGAGACCGTGTTAATAATCTTCTCTATATCATTCACGATTTAGTATATGTGCTGCCGAGGTGAATATACAGCCACTTAGTTTAAATACTGTGACATGATCCTTTGGTATAAGGGAAACTATCTTGATTGGGAATAGGGACTAGAGTATCATTAGGTAAAGGTGCTGGCTTGATGACCTGAATTCAGTCCTGTGGATGAACAGTAGAGCAAGAAAGAACCAACTCCCTGAAGTTGCCCTCTCATCTCCACACATGTGCTGTGGCATGGATGTCCCCACACACATATAAATATATGTAATTTAGAATGTAGAGGGAAATAAAGCTCAGGGAAGTGAGACTTTTCTGTTTCTCAGGATGACATAGATTATCAAGAGGCTGGTGATCATAGAGGCTGCTAATGTTACTATGGGAGTCCGTAATACTTTTCTCTCTACTGTTCTTTATAATTGGACATTTTCCTTAGTAAAAAAATATATATATTTCAATGTAAATATATCTTAGCCTCATAACAGAGAAGAACATTACAGCTATGTTCGAAGTCCCAAGTTCAATCCCTTACCACAGGAAAAGGAAAGGAATGAATAATGAATGGATAAATCCCTCATCTGCCCCTGAGTACTTGCCAGGTCTATAATTCAGGATTGGATTTGGTTTTCCTCCAGGTGTCCTGAGGTAGGCATTCCCATTTTGCAAGAGAGAAACTCGAGTTCAGAATAGTTAAGTAACTTTGCTGAGGGAATGGATTAGTAAGCACCAACAGAAAGGGTGAGTGAGATGGCCCTTAGGCTGAATGGGCTTTTCTTCCAACAGAAAGGGTCAGTGAGATGGCCCTTAGGCTGAATGGGCTCTTCTCCCTGCAGCTGGTGGTGGGAGACCTTGGCCCAGGTGGGCAGCAGCCCCGCCTGAAGGTGCTCAAAGGACCCACAGTGCTGACGGAAAGCCCACTGCCTGCCCTGCCGGCCTCAGCTGCCACCTTCCTCATGGACCAACACGAGCCCAGGACACCTGCCCTGGCACTCGCCTCAGGGCCTTGTGTCTATGTTTATAAGAACCTTAGACCCTACTTCAAGTTCAGCCTGCCCCAGTTACCTCCAAACCCTTTGGAACAGGACCTTTGGAACCAAGCCAAAGAGGTAGGTGACATAGCAAACAAGAACTCAGAGACAGCAGCCACCGAAGGAGGAGGACCAGACTCTCAGGAGAGTGGGCTCACAGTAGTGGAAGGTGGGCCATAGCCCAGCTCTGGAGCAACAGTGAGATGCTGGCCCTGAGCAGTAGCTTCCAGGAAGGCTCTGAGCCAGGTCCTCTGGAGAGCAGAAGCCATAGGGTCCCTGTGCACTAACTACATCCCTTCCTACCTGTGGAGAAAGAGGAACCAAAGAGGGAAAAGGCTCACCTGAGGGAGTGGGGAATGTCCCTGGAGAGAGGGACACATAGGAGGCAACAATACCACTGGGAAGAAAGTGAAGAGGAAGACCTGCCCCTCGTGCCCAAGTATAGACATAGTGAGCTGGCTGAGGCCATGGCTGCCAGAGCTCACAGGCTCTCCCTTCTCCCCATGCTGACCCAGGACCGGATTGACCCCTTAACCCTGAAGGAGATGCTGGAGGACATCAGGTGAGAGCCCACTTCCCCATTTGGCACCCCTTCATCCTGAAGCTCTCCTATGAGCCCTCATGAAAGCCACCATGTCGGCCATTCTCTTTGCAGGGAAAAGGCAGAGGTGCCTTTGTCTGTGCAGTCACTCAGGTAGGAGTCCACTGGGGGCAGGGTGGAGGGGGTGTCTGTGGACTGCACCAGAGGCAGCCAGGCCATGGCATGCCGGTGCCTGTTCTGTGTGTGTGCAGGTTTCTGCAGCTGGAGCTGAGTGAAATGGAGGCGTTCGTGAGCCAGCACAAGTCCAAGGTTATCAAGCGCCAGGTATATATACCCTTTTCCTTTTTATTGCCCTATCAAGGTGTTTACATTTTTAAAATTGTATGTGTTCATATGCAGACAGGTGCATGTGTGTGTGCATGGGTGTGGAGAACAGAGAATGACCTCAGGTGTCATCCTCAGGAATGCTGTCCATCTCCTTTGAAATAAGGTTTCTCTTGGCATAGAGCTCACCAATTAGGCTACATTAGCCAGCATGGAGGCCACAGAGATCCATCTGTCTCAGCCACCCCAGCAATGGTTTTACAGGAATGTGTCACCATGCCTGGCATTTCTTGTGTGACTTCTGGGGCTCATACTTAGCTCCTGCTTGCCAGGTAAGCACTTTACCAACAGAACTATGTCTCCAGCTCCAAATGCTCCCGTTTAAAAAACAAAACAAAACAAAACCCTGTAATCAGCAGTTAATTCTAACACTGAGCCTGGCCTGTGGCACTCTGTAGTTTTCCTTCCACTGACACTAATGTCTGGGGTCTCAAAGCAGAGAGCCTTCTACATTTCTAGTTAACAAGGAGACACCCTCTTCTTGCCATTTCTGAGCATTTCCTTCTCAGATGTGCATTTTATGCTGCTTCCCTTGAGTAACATTGTGAGAACACCATAGTTTGAGCCTTACATAGTCTTTGAGAACTCTAATTTTAGTAGCTTGTTAATTATTTACTTGGTTATGATTCTTTTCATTTGTTTGATTTGGCCAGTTGCCTTTTTTTTTTTTTTTTTTTTTTTTTTTTCCGAGACAGGGTTTCTCTGTGTAGCCCTGGCTGTCCTGGAACTTACTCTGTAGACCAGGCTGGCCTCGAACTCAGAAATCCGCCTGCCTCTGCCTCCCGAGTGCTGGGATTAAAGGCGTGCGCCACCACGCCCGGCCAGTTGCCTTTTTCTAACAGCATCTCATTAGTTGAGTTTGGCTTTGCTCTCCTGATCCTCTTGCCTCTGCCTCCCAGGGCTTTAATCCCAGCAGTCAGGAGGCACAGACAGGTTCATCTCTGTAAATTCAAGGCCAGCCTGGTCTACACAGTAAGCTCCAGGATAGCTGGGACTAAATAGTAAGACCCCGTCTCAAAAACAAAACAAAATAATATATGTGACCATAGAAACGTGCTAGAAGCTAAACCTGTAAGCACAAGACACTGGTTCTCTCCGAGCAGTGAGAGCAGAGCTTTTCTGGAACTTCTACAGTAGACACCTGTTCACCCTGTAATTATAACTGGACATCAAAAAGGAAGGCTTCAATTTTTAAAGAGTTTCTGTATGGAAACTAGCAGAAGCAAAATGTTTTTCTTTGAATGACTGTGTTGTATGCTGTATAGGCATCATTACAATAGCACGGAGGGGTGATGGAGAGGCGGTGGGTACACATGGTGAAGCAAACCACAGAGGGTGGTGGTGAAGGCCTGCAAACTAACCCCTGGATTGTAGACATTTTTAAAAGATACATCTTATTTTTATTTTATGTGTATGAATGTCTGCCCGCATGTACATGTGCACTACCTGTGTGCCTGCTGCCTGCAGATGCCCAAGTCATTGGATTTTCCTTTAAAACATGGCTTTTGTTGTTTGGAGTATTTATTTATTTGAGACAAGGTCTTGCTAAGTAGTTTGGGCTAGCCTGGAACTAGAGTTTTAAGCCAAGCTGGTCTTGAACATCCAGCAATCTTCTGGCCCCTGCTGCCACAATTCTTTGACTACAAGTGTGAGTCACACTCAGCTCTTAAATGTGTGGCCAAGTTGGTTTTGACTCTGTAATTTGTAAGTGGCTTAAACAATACTTATTCTTAAGCATTTAGGTTTGTAGAAGAAACACCTCTGCCATCAACATCCAGGTACAATTCTCATGCTTGTTCCTCTTTTGCCCTCTCCCTTCCCTCCTCTGGCTCTGGGGTATCTGGGAACACGGTGGGATCTTCTGCAGACAGTCATCACCACCATGACCACCCTGAAGAAGAACCTGGCAGATGAGGACGCAGCATCCTGTCTGGTGCTAGGCACTGAGAACAAGGAACTCCTAGTGCTGGACCCTGAGGCCTTCACCATTTTGGCCAAGGTCAGTATCAGGTCTGTCCCTGGTTATATACAAGGTCCAGGCTGTGTTCTTCCTGTTCTCCCAGTGTGGGTAGCATCTATTCAGAAGGTGTAGCTAAGCATAAAGAAAGATTAGATGGCCCAAAAGCTCACCACTCCTAAGTCTGGTGTGAAAGGTGTAGCAGGGACGTTCTCGTGTGTGGACTAGTTGTCTACAATGTTGGTTCTAACATTGTTTTATAGAGAGGTATATTTCTAGTTCATTACTGCTACTGTGATAAAACACTCTGACCAAGAGCAACTTGGGGAGGACGGGGCTTGATGACTGACAGCTCCGGGTTACAGCTTACCATTTCAGGGAAGAGAGGAGGCAGGGAGTGGAGCAGCCATCACAGCGCATCCACAGTGGAGAGCAGAGAGGAAGGAACACACGCAGGCTGGCTGTCAGCACTGGCATCATCTGGCTTGCTCCACTCAAACAGCTCAGGGCCCAGCCAGTGAATTCTTATTGCCCACATTCAAGGTGTGCCTGACAACTCAATTAACAGTCAAGACAGTTGCCCACAGTGCAACCTGACCTAGGTAGCTCCTTAACTGAAACTCCTCTCGGTGAGTCTAGGTTGTACAGTGTCCTTAGATAGGCAGGCTCGGGCTGGTGAGATGGCTCAGCGGGTAAGGGCACTGACTGCTCTTCCGAAGGTCCTAAGTTCAAATCCCAGCAACCACATGGTGGCTTACAGCCACCCATAATGAAATCTGATGCCCTCTTCTGGTGTGTCTGAAGTTAGCTACAGTGAACTTATGTATAATAATAAATAAATCTTTGAAAAAAAAAAAAAAGATAGGCAGGCTCATGTGCAGAGCCGACAATTTGCTCTCTTCATGTTACTGTAGAATGTTAGTGTCTTCCTTTGTTCACAAAACCACGCCAACCTTTTTGTCATTATTCTTTGGGTTTTTTGCGGTGTAGCCCAGGATAGCCTTGAACTTGTGATCCTCCTGGTTCCATTTCCCAAGTGCTGGTATTATGGGGTGTACCACCACTGCAGCTTCATTTCAGCCCTTTTAAAGGCTCCACCTTCTCCATGTAGTTATATGTGTACATACATACATACATACATACATACATACATACATGTATTTACCTGGTCGCTTGGTGTCCACGTAAATGATTTTCACTATTATTAATGATGCTCTATGGTCTTCCTTGTTCAAACACCTTTGTATCTCTACTTACATAGCTCTCATACTTTGCTGGAGGTGACAAGGTTTAGCTAAATGGTGTAGACTTAAAGCTGTGACCAGTAGGAAGTGAACAAAGAGATCAGGATTTTAGTCAAGTATTAACAGTTTCTTCCAACCATGGTTAGTAGGTTTGAGCCTTTATCTCTGCAGATGAGCCTGCCCAGTGTCCCTGTCTTCCTGGAGGTTTCCGGCCAGTTTGATGTGGAGTTCCGGTTGACTGCTGCCTGCCGAAATGGGAGCGTCTATATCCTGAGAAGGTAGCTATAGCTGTGGCCCCAGACACCTGGTGGTTTCAGAGGCTTGCAAGATGAGCAGCTGGAATTTGGGATTGAAAAGATAGGAGAACGTTGTAAAGGAGGCTGAACATTCAAGGGTATAAGGGAGGAGGAGCCTGATGGCTAAGAGCCTGATATGAGGGCTGTAATACAGAGCAGCACAGCCAGAGGGTGGAGGAAGCAGATACAATCTCTTGTATTTATTATATTGTTTTATAATGTATGTGACACATGCATTAGTTTGATATTCCAGACAGTGTTTGTTTGTTTGTTTGTTTGTTTGTTTGAGACAGTTTCTCTGTGGTTATGTCTGTCCTGGAACTTGCACTGTAGACCTCTGTAGCCTCAAACTCACAGAAATCCGCCTGCCTCTGCCTCCCAAGTGATAGGAATAAAGGTGTGCGCCACCACTGCCCAGCTAAATTATTTTATGTTCATGAGTATCTTGCCCATGTGCATGTCTGTATACCACATGCATGTGATATCCAGAGGCTAGAAGGGGTCACCAGCCTCTTGGGACTAGATCTTCAGTTAACTGTAAGCAATGATATAGACTGGGAATCGAACCTGGGTCTTTTAGAAAGGCAATCAGTAGTACTCTTAACCTTTGAGCCAGCTCTCCACCCCTCCAGGTAGTCTTTTAACTCAAGACATTTATTGAGCATCTACTATGCATTCAGTACTGTACAGGGGGTTGGAGATTCACTGGTAACTGGAATGCTCTAAATATGGTTCCTGCCTTCCTGGGGAAGACATATAGTAAAAACAATGTAAGTTAGATGAATGTTTATTGAGAAGAAATGGAGGCTCTGGGAAAACAAGCAACAACTGCATTGGTGGCATGAAGGTGGCGTACACCTGTAGTCCCAACATTTGGACGGCTAAGAAGGGAGAATTCCCAGAGCCCAGAAGCCAGTGAGATGTAGTCTTTACACAGCCTGGAGAAAGTGGGTCACAGCTATGGTTAAAAGGCAGAAGTTACCTCCTCTGTCTGGAAAAGGAAAACTAAGAAGGAGAGACCAGAAAACTGATCGGCCATCCTTTGCTGATAACCAGTAAACTTTCCAAGTCCAATAACAGTGGCTAGACCACTCTTAGGTAAACGAATTCAGAACTCTGGAATCCCAGGACACTCGTCACCATAGTGAAGGGCAGGAGGAGACAGTAGGAAAACAAACCTGGAGTCGTCAGGGTCACACATCTTCTAAGTGGCAGGTGGAGAAATGGCCTCATCATTTGCTCAGGACCAGGCATGCTCTTGGGTTCATCTAGGAGGGTAAGACAGGATGGGTTAGCCAGGGAGCTAAACGCAAGACCTCTGTGGGCTGAGGGATCATGTCTTTATTCCACAGAGACTCCAAACACCCCAAGTACTGCATCGAGTTGAGTGCCCAGCCAGTGGGGCTGGTCCGGGTACACAAGATCCTGGTGGTGGGCAGCACCCAAGAGAGTCTGCATGGCTTCACCCACAAGGTGCAGTCTCTAGCCCCTCCCCTCCACACTGTCTGCCCTGTGAGCCCAGAGCTGTCCATTACTTGCCGCTCCAGCCACCCCTGATTTCCGTGTGAAGCCCTGAGCTCCCTGCAGACACTGGCTGTTTCTTGCCAGGGTAAGAAGCTGTGGACAGTGCAGATGCCTGCAGCCATCCTGACCATGAACCTCCTGGAGCAGCGATCCCGAGGCCTGCAAGCTGTCATGGCTGCTCTGGCCAATGGGGAAGTCCGAATTTACCGAGACAAGGCCCTGCTGAATGTCATCCATGCCCCGGTGAGCATGCCAGCATGCGGCCACCACTGCTGCCTCCTCCTCCTTACTCGAGTCCAATTTTTTTTTCCTTCTCTAATTTCTTATTTAATCTTTGATAGTTTCATACGTGAATGTATTTGATCCCATCTACCCACATTCCCTTCTTATCCGTCCCCAACTCCCTGTGATACCCTTTCCCCCAACAGAGCTCCCTGTTTTCACGGGGCTTTGTTGTATTTTGTTCCACTGAGTTTAGCTAGGACTGTTTTCATATGTATAGAGTGGGTTTATTTACTGGGTCATGGCCAGTTTACTGGTGACAACACCCCAGAATAAGAATGAGTCCCCTACTCCAGCAGTGTTAACCGCCATAGCTCCTTAGCTTAGGTGAGGCCTCATCAGCTTGTGTTCCACCCGTTAGGCCCTGCTTCTTTACTGCTTCTCCTGACCCCATAGGGATGGGCCTTAGAAATACAGGTTGAATTCCTCACGATGTGTACAGTTGCCACATGACAGGGAAAGGGGCATAAAAATGACTAAACCTGCCAGGCGTGGTGGTGCACGCCTTTAATCCCAGCACTTGGGAGGCAGAGGCAGGCGGATTTCTGAGTCCAACCTGGTCTACAGAGTGAGTTCCAAGACAGCCAGGGCTACTCAGAGAAACC
Source organism: Mus minutoides (assembly GCA_902729485.2). Lineage (NCBI taxonomy): Eukaryota > Metazoa > Chordata > Mammalia > Rodentia > Muridae > Mus > Mus minutoides. Next base: position 440,948 of record LR753440.1, on the reverse strand, counting down.
CTGTCTCGAAAAACCAAAAAAAAAAAAAAAAAAAAAAAAAAAAAAAAAAAAAGAAAGAAAGACTAAGCCCTTGATTCCAGGGAGTTTATATATGGTGACAGCTGGCCAGAGACAAATGAACACACAGAGTGGGTGGGAGCAAAGCAGGGGTGCTGAGTGACTCGGGGCGAGTGGATGGATGGCAGAGGAACACTCTAGACCAGGAGCAGCATGAACAAAGGCTGAAGGGCATAAAAAATTTTTGTTTTTCTGGGAGTGGTGGCTCACGCTTTTAATCCCAGCACTGAGAAGCAGAGGCAGGTGGATTTCTGAGTTCTGGGCCAGCCTGGTCTACAGAGTGAGTTCCAGGACAGCCAGGGCTACACAGAGAAATCCTGTCTCAAAAAACCAAAAAAAAAAAAAAAAAAAAATCTTTGTTCTTAGGGATAGGGTCTTACTGCGAAGCTCTAGCTGGCTAGAACTCACTGTATGGACCAGGCTGGCCTCAGACTCACAAAGCTCTACATGACTTTGCCTGCTGGGTGCTGGGGTTACAGGCCTGTGCCACTATGCCCTGTTTCTCCTCCTCCTCCTCCTCCTCCTCTTCTTCTTCCTCCTTCACCTCCTCCTCAGCATCTTCATCATCTACTTTCATCATTTTCCTTTTCCACCCTCCAACCCTTTACACATACCCACTCTCCTTGCTCCCTCTCAAAATTATGGTCTCTTCTTTTAGTTGTTATTGTTTTACACATGCGCGCAGGTGCGCGCGCGCGCACACACACACACACACACACACACACACACACACTATTACAATTTGATCAGTCCATATAGTACATATTAAATTTCAGGGATGACTGTTGGGTATTGGATAACCAATTGGGGTTATTTTTTAATTAATTTTGTGTATATAGCTGTTTGCCTACATGCATGTCTATGCACCACATGTGCCATTTCCATAGAGGCTAGAAAAGGACATAGGATCCCCTGGATCTGGGACCACCATGTGGGTGTGGGATTTGAACCAGGGTCCTCTGCTCAAGCAGCTGGTGCCTTAACTCCTGATCCATCTCTCCAGTTCCAGGGCTCATTTTTACTTATAGTATATATTTTAAATATACTATAAATAATATGTTTTGAGTGTGTGTCCATGTGCCACCACAAGCATGTGGAGATCAGAGGACAAGTTTTAAGAATGGGCTCCAAGAGCCGGGCATGGTGGCACACACCTTTAATCCCAGCACTCGGGAGGCAGAGGCTCCAAGGGTTCTGGGGACTGAGCTTAGGTTGTCAGACTTGCACAGTGAGAGCTTTTACCCTCCAACTCTCTCACCTCATAGAACTTAACTCCCTACTGGAATAAAATCACTGTATAAAATCTGGAAGCAGTGGTTGGCCCTGTGGTACTGAGAAGGTACGGGGTTGGGAGAACGAAAGAGGAAAAATTGGGTAAGACAGATGGAATCTGATTTGGAGGACCTGAAATATCTTGCTAAGCAGAGGAAAAGCCGTTGGAGGGTTATGGTTTTGAAAGGCAGCAAAGGTAACCAAGGACCCAGTGCAGACAGATCAGGCAGCCTAGGAGACTGATTAGAAGGCTACCCCAAAAGAGGGCAGGGTTGCTTAGTGTAGAACTTCAGCACAGCCAGGGAGATTAGAAGGGAAATGGATAATCCAAGTAACATTTCCAAGGCAACATTGCTGCTGCTTCTCCCACGCCTTTCACATTTGAACTTTCATTTGGGCTCTCCCCTCCAGCCAGCCCGTCTTGCTTTCTTTCTCAAGATCTTTTCCCAGCTAAGGTCTGGTTCCCCCGTAGGATGCAGTAACCAGCCTGTGCTTTGGGCGATACGGGCGAGAAGACAACACCCTCATCATGACTACTAGAGGTGAGGACTCAGATCTGGGGAGGACAGTGGGGCTAGAGTGAGGAGGATGAGATTCTGTGGGGAAGGAGGGGCGTGGATAGAGACAGTGGGACCCTAGGCCTGCGGACATGCCCTGTGTATGATTGGATCAGATCATAATAGTTAGATTTTTTTGCCAAGGAGCTAATCCTGGTCAGACAGCACCTTGCCAGCCTGTGCCTTCAGCATCTACCCCAGTGCCAAGAACATCACAGTTCTTCATGAACAGTGGCTGAGTGGGTGAGTGAGTGGGTGAGTGACTTAGTGATAAGAGACTGCTGACAGCCAAGTGTGCTGTCATACAACTATAATAGCAGCACTTGGAAAGGTAGAGGCAGGTGGATTGGAAGATCAAGTCTATCCTAAGCTATATGGATCCTGTCTTCAGGAGAGAAAAAGACAGACTTGAGATATTTCATGTCTAGAAAGTGCATCTTGTCAGAAGAACAGACATGCTTGGACAAGAGTGCAGTTGTTTGGAGGAAGAATGGGAATGTGGGGTTGGACAGGGAAGTGGATGTTTTGTTTGCCCACATCTCAGGTGGCGGCCTGATCATCAAGATCCTGAAACGCACAGCAGTGTTTGTGGAAGGGACAGGTGAGGTGGGCCCACCGCTAGCACAGACCACAAAACTCAATGTGCCCCGAAAGACCCGGCTGTATGTGGATCAGACCCTGCGGGAGCGGGAAGCTGGCACAGGTGAGACCTAGGGAAGAACAGAGTCCCACTGGGCGCCTGGGGCGTGAGTGAGATCTTAGCCAGTGGGGAGGCCACAGGTCTGCTGCCCTCAGGTAACAGACTTCCTCATGGCAGAGGGTGATGCTGGCGAGAGCCAGGGCCCTCAGTACCAGAGGCAGCAGTTCCTTTCAGATGCAGAAATTTAAAATTAATTAATTTATTTTTTACACTCCATATTCTATTCCACCCACCCCCCATCCACCCTCTGACTCTTCTACATCCCATACCTCCTCCCCACGTCCCTGTCTCCATGTCCTCCATGTCCTCACCTCCCACCCCATCAGACCTCCCCACTTCTTGGGGATCTCCAGTCTCTTAAGGGTTAGGTGCATCTTCTCTGACTGAATCCAGACCCGGCAGTCCTCTACTGTATGTGTGTTGGGTGCCTCATATCAGCTTGTATATGCTGCCTGTTTGGTGGTCCAATAGTTTGAAAGATCTCGGGGGTCCAGAAAATTGTAAAACTGCCTTTATGATGGATGTGGTGGCACACACGTGTGATCCTAGCTAGTGGGAGGTGGAAGGTAGCAGCATATCAAGCTCACACTCAGCTTTGGCTACATAGAGAGACCCTGACAGAGAACCAAGGCAACCTCAGAACTCAGCACCAGTGCGGTTAGCCTCAGCTGGAGGAGGGTCTGAAGAAGGGTCATCTGAGCTGACAAGTGGTTAGGGCTAAGGGGTCAAACAAGGGGACTTAGGGATGGATGGGGACAGTGGGTGGGTGGTTGAGCTTGGCATGGATAGGACCTTAGATGGAGATGACTAAGAGGTAGCTCAAAGCAGAGGCAGGCCTGGGCACCCACAAGCTGCCGGAGACACACCACACAATAGTGTCTGCACATCTGGGGCTTAGCATGTGGATATGGGAACAAGTTCAAAGCCTTTAGGAGCTGGAAGCTGGTATTCTTTGGGGTGGCAGAGTCAGGGCAAGTCCTATATTATCTAGAGGACAAGATGGTAGGAGAGAAGACCAAGGCCAAAATCAGCCTTGAAACTGTGAAATCCAGCCTAGAGGACTGAACACGAGGAGCAGGGATGGAGACTGAGATTGTGTGAGCAGTGAGGTGGTAGGAGAACCAGGAAGGAGGAGTAGGGTGTGGTCCACAGCATCCAGCATGGCCCTCCCTATCCCAGGCTTCCCAGGGCCTGCAGGCCTTGCCCTGCCTATCCCATCATGCCTTCTTTTCCTATTCTTCTCATGTAATCTAAGCAAGAACACTCTTGCCTCTTGCTGCTTCCTGTCGCCTCTGCAGCCATGCACCGGACCTTCCAGACTGACCTCTACCTGTTGCGCCTGCGAGCTGCCAGAGCCTATGTCCAGGCCCTGGAGTCCAGCCTGAGCCCCATGTCAACCACAGCTCGGGAGCCACTCAAGCTGCATGCTGTGGTGAGTATCCAGGTGTAGGGACAGTAGGGTAGGGGTGAATGGCATCCTTCCTGCTGCACTGTAAGCACCCAGAGCCACTGCCAAGCCACCTAGCCCTGTGCTCCCATCTTACCTCCTCACAGATCTAGAGCCTAAGACCCCTGTCCTCCTAAGGGGGCTGCTCAGCCTTCTATACTCTCCTCTTATGTGGCTGCTACAGAGGGGCACATGCTCTTGTTCCATGCTGTACCTCAAACAGACCCCTAGGCAGAGGCTGGGTATAATCAGCACAGAGTAGTTACAGTGGGACATTGTACATCCCAGGAACCTGGAGGGACTCTCCTGGCCACAGATGAGGGTATAGAGTGATTTCTGTTGGCATGGGCAGCCTACAGAATTAGGACTGCCTGGTATAGGGAAGGTCCACCCTGACCCAACCCTAGGCACAAAGCTGCATGGGTGTGCGTCGTGCACAAACACACACACACACACACACACACACACACACAGAAGCCTGAGGGTCCCCACCAGTTCTGAGTGTGTTTTCAGAGCCACCTATATTCTGATTGCTCCTTTTCTTTTCTTTTTCTCCCTCCTCCCCAAGGCAGGGTTTCTCTGTGTAGCCCTGGCTGTCTTGGAACTCACTCTGTAGACCAGGCTGGCCTCAAACTCAGAGATCCACCTGCCTCTGCCACCCCAGTCCCCAGTGCTGGGATTAAAGGCCTGTGCCACCATGCCCAACTTCACTTGTTTCTTTTCTGAAGAGAGTGGCTAGATACAGAAGAAAAAAGGGTTCATGAGCGGCTTAGAATGGAAAGAGGTGGCCTTTAAATCATTGAACCACCAGGATGGAAAGTCAGGCAGTCGTGCCCTGGGGCCAGTGATGAGCACAGCTGCAGCCTGAGCCAGCTGTACTTGCATCTTCTTGTTAAGTAGACTCCATCAAGACCCTCCCTGATCTGTGTCTTTGCCACATCGCTCTGCTTCTGGGCCCTTTAAGAAGCAGAGAGATGGAAGTGGAGAAGAGTATGTCAAGGCCCTTGATGGAGAGGCAGCAGGCATGCTGGTGGTATTCAGTGTTCAAGACCAATGGGTCCTAAGGGCCTCTCTATCTTACTTTCTCCTCAGGTTCAAGGCCTGGGCCCCACCTTTAAGCTCACACTTCACCTGCAGAATACCTCAACGGCCCGGCCGGTCCTGGGACTGCAGGTCTGCTTCCTGTACAACGAGACGCTCTATGCCCTGCCTCGGGCCTTCTTTAAGGTACTAGGTCTCCACAATGACATGGGCTCCAACAGTCAAGGCTGGAGCTGATGAAGTGCCCATATTAAGTCGCAGTAAGAGTAAGGGAAGGACCAGTAGACCAACACAAGGCAGAGACCACACTCAGCCCTTGCCTCTACCACCTTTCGCCCAGCCAGAGAGACCCCCAGGAAGCCACACAGGAGTGGCTGGAAAATAGATGTGTGAGTTTTCCCTCTGCACCCCTGATTGGAGAGGGCAGGCGGCTCCAGAACTCATGCTGCTTCCCAGCTGTTCCTGCTGAAGAAAAGGAGCCACTCCCTGCCCTAATCACTACAGAAGCAAAGGACCCGGTTCCCCCAGGGCCCAGGTGTCCTCGAGTTGGGAGAAGCAATAATCAAAACTCTGGAACAGAGAGGAGTCTAGGTTTAACCACAGGCACGTGGGCCCAAGGCATGCTCTTCCCCTCCCTGCACCTTGTTCCCTGGAGCTGGCTGGTCATGCTTGCCCAGGCTGAAGTATCCTGAGAGGACAGCCATAAATGCTTTGTAATCTGTTAGATGCTGTCTAGGTTTGTGGGCTTTGAGGGCTAATCTATTTCTGTTCCCCAAATAGGTTCCCTTGCTGGTACCAGGACTCAGTTACCCACTGGAAACCTTTGTGGAGAGTCTCAGTAGCAAGGGCATCTCAGACATGATCAAGGTAGGTGGCTGCTTCAGAGGCAAGTGGGACACTGGGGAAGCAGTAGGATGAGGGTGGAGAAGACTATGGGAGCCTGGGCTGTGATGGGGTTGTTAGCACAGCAGAGGCCCCAGCCTTCCCGTCCCTTCGGCAGGTAAGCTGGGAACAGATTTACTTTTAGTGCGGAGGAGAGGTCAAGTTGCCCTCTGCCTTGTCTTCTTCCTAGGTGCTAGTGCTTCGGGAAGGCCAGAGTGCTCCCCTGCTGAGTGCCCACATCAACATGCCTGTGAGTGAGGGTCTGGCAGCTGCCTGAGCCCTGCGCCAGCATTCAAGCCTCCACAAAATGGAGCCTTTCGGATCCAGTAACTTCCAGTATTGCCAGACTATTTCCCCCGGCAGCAATGTAGTGAGACATCAGCTCCCTGTTCCTCTCTGACACATTCCCTTGCTCCCCACCTCTGCCAGGGGGCCTGAGCAACAGGAAGACCTGGAGTGCAGAATCAGCTCTTCTCCCCCAGAACTCACTCAAGCACTGTCCCTCAGTTCCTGCTGCCTGCCACTCTCCCAGGTCCCAGCAAGAGATGTGAGGTGGTCAGGGCGAGCATCTGTCCGTCCGTCCATCCATTCTCCCTTCCTTCCTCCCTTCCTTCGACTCACCTATTTCAGATCAAGAGCACAGTTGAAGCCGGGTGTGGTGGCGCACACCTTTAATCCCAGCACTTGGGAAGCAGAGGCAGGTGGATTTCTGAGTTCGAGTCCAGCCTGGTCTACAGTGAGTTCCAGGACAGCCAGAGCTACACAGAGAAACTCTGTCTCAAAAAAGCCAAAAAGAGCACAGTTGATCGAGGGCTTGAGATGTAGGCTGGTACTGATCCTCTGTTGCCCTTTGAAGTTGCAGGGGTGTGGGTGCTGCCAGCGTGGTTTACAGGCACATGTGCTAAGCTTTCTCAGCTGAAGAGGGGCTCCACTTTCTACCCTGAAGCCCAGGAGTCACAGGGCTCTGTCCCCAGGTCCTAGACAAGCCACAGAGATTGCCAGAGGAGCTGGTGCCAGAAGTAGATGGGGTCCGTGTGAGGAGCTAGATCCACACAACAGCTGCTCATGACGTGGGTGCCCATGGCCAGAGGCACTGTTCTGAAATGGAATGCGGAGCTAGATAGCAGAGCTGGGGCTGGTGGCACTGGGAGAGGTCTGGACCTGAGACCTGGGAAGTGACCCAAGAGGCAAATGCCGACAAGTGCCTGTCAGAATGCACTTAGGTCCAGGAGCCCGAGATGGTCCTGAGGGTGGAATGTTTACTGTGCAGTGGCCAGAAGATGCCTGAGCTCACTGAAAAGGTACACACCAGGGGTATGGAATGAAGCTAAAGACTAAAGGAAGATGTGCTTAGATCTCAGGTGTCAGGACCCCTGGCCCTCCTCAGAGGCTGTTCTGAATCACTTGAAGAGCAGGAGTCCTGCTCCATGGAGGGCAACATTTTCCCCAGTCTGATCAGGTTCAGCCTGGTGTGTGGCACCCAGCTTAGGCTTGCAAGCTTCCATCTCCTCTCCAGTACAAGAAGCTTGCCTGGATTAACTCTAAGCTGTTGTCATCCCTGTCACCATTAGAGCTTGGCAGCTCCTCAGGAGTAAGGGGAGCATTGCTCCAAGAAGGTGAGACTTAACTGCACAGCTTTGTCCACAAAACCAATGTCTCTAAGCTGGCCACCACTGCCCAGTAACAGCCTCTGTGCCCACTAGGGGACCAGGGTAACCCTTCCAAAGGGAACTTGAGGGAGGCTAAGAGACAGTGGCTCTGGACCAAAGAAACATCCTCGTTCTCCTATTGCCCATCCCCCTCAAGAAAGGCACTACCTGAGCAAGGAGAGCAAAGGGTTCTTTGTGCATCAGCCAGTGAGGCACAGCTGGAGCATGCCAGAGGTCCATTAACTATTTTAAAAATAGGTATATATGCCGGGCGTGGTGGTGCACACCTTTAATCCCAGCACTCGGGAGGCAGAGGCAGGTGGATTTCTGAGTTCGAGGCCAGCCTGGTCTACAAAGTGAGTTCCAGGACAGCCAGGGCTATACAGAGAAACCCTGTCTCCGAAAAAACAACTATATATATATATATATATATATATATATATATATATATATATATATATATAGAGAGAGAGAGAGAGAGAGAGAGAGATTCTCTTAAAATTATGTGGGGGGGGGAGTATGTCTATGAGTACAGGTGCCCAAGGAGGCCAGAAAAGGGCATTGGATCCCCAGGAGCTGGAGTCACAGGTGGTTGTGAGTTGCCCAGAATGGATGCTGGGTCCTTGACAAGAGTTAGGGCTCTTACCCACTGAGAGCCTCCCCAGCCCCGTGCTCTTGCTTCAGTCACCTGTCTTAGACTTCACCTGTGGATCCCTGTAGCAGCAGATGAGCGTTTGGTGCTCTCCATGCTTTAGATAGTCAGTGCTCACTGTTTACATTGCTGTTTATATTGATTCGTGAAAGTCTTAGTAAAATGAGAATTAACTATAACTATTTTTGAACTTTTAGATGTTTTCATGGAATTGGCACTTGGTTTGACTTTTCTTTCTTTCATTGCTAAGTTTTCTAATATACCATTGAAAATTCCCCCATCCTATCTCAGTTCTTTTCGCAGGACACTTCCTTCCTAACTTGCTTTTGTGTAGACTCCCCTATAAGAGAGTTCCTTTTCCTGTTATCCCAGGGTTAGATCCCCTGATTCCTGGGCTCCATGTCTTCTTTCTTATTCCACCTTCATTGGGTAAAACATATCCAGGGTCGTCATTCTAAAACCCACCTGTGATGGTTATTCCCAGCTGTCAACTTGACTGAATCTGGCCTGAACTACAATCCAGAATTGGAGCACCCCTGTAATCCAGAGCTTGAGGCTGGAAGGCACAGGCTTTGATCTGGACCTTGAAGCATAGTGACCATGAAAAGCTCAGGTCCAGGAAAGGTGACTCATGCCTTTAATCCCAGGAGACAGAGGCAAGCCAGCCTGGGACAGAACAAATTCCAAGTAAAGAACATCTTAGGAGCCGGGCAGTGGTGGTACATGCCTTTAATCCCAGTTGGCAGATTTCTGAGTTCAAGGCCAGTCTGGTCTACAGAGTAAGTTCCAGGACAGCCAGGGCTACACAGAGAGACCCTGTCTCGAAAAACCAAAAAAAAAAAAAAAAAAAGGCATGGTGGTACACACCTTTAATCTCAGCCATACTTTCTGCTGGAGGCCTACTACATAAATAAGGACAATGGAAGAAGGAAGGCTTGCTGCTTTTTTGCCTGCTTGTACTTACCTGCCAGCACATCTGTTGGAGCCTACTTCTTCAGGATTCCAGCTTATACAGAAGACCAGCTGAAACACTCAGCCTCATGGGACTGAGCAACTACTAGATTCTTGGACTTCCCATTCACAGCTGCCCATTGTTGGGTTAGTTGGATTGCAGCCTAAGTCATTCCAATAAATTCTCTTAATATATAGAGACATTCCATAAGTTCTGTGACTCTAGAGAATCCTGACCAATCTACCACCCAAGTCTTTATTTATACCACTGCTTGTCTGGACACTGTTGTATTCAGCTCACATATGTGACACTCTATGTAGTAAAACAAAGCTGGGAACAGTTTTCCTGTAGGCGAAGCTCCCATGTCTTCTGTGCTCTGTCCCAATTGTTACTCTGAGGAGGGGGTAATGGGCATTCCTCCTCAGGGCTGGCCTGTTGTTCTCTCTCTGGGGCTCCAGTTAGACAGATGTCGCTCCTGAGAGGACTGCATTGATCCTAATTTTCTTCTTTCATGGTCATCTTTTTGCTTTGTTTTCTAAGAATGAGACTTTTGTAAGCTTTTCTTAAGTTTCAAACTGTTTTTCTTAGTTCCTGTGTTCAGTTCTTATATTTTCTTCTCTTTAAGTTTTGCATTTGTTTACATGTAAGTAGCCTAACAGCATCTAATTAAACAAAAACTCATAATGAATTTATTGTGTGTGTGGGGGGGGGGGTAATAGGAAGCACTCAGGGGCTTTAACTGATATTGAACCAGAGGCCAGAGAATAAAGCAGAAATACAGAGTCCTTCATCTGGGGTGGGGAGAGGTAGAGAGCGAAATTTTGTTTTTGCACAAAAACCCAGGCCTCTCTGTGGAGGGTGTGCAGAGCCATCTAGAGCCACAGCAGAGCCCCCAAGGGGCACAGCCTGAGACTATTGTGGTCTGGCCTCTCTGTCCAGGCCCAAGATTGAGTCCTGTTTTATTGTCTTTACTATATAAATAGAATTTCATAATGAATTTATTTAATAAAACAATCTAGCTGGAAGGGTGGCTCAGTGATGCAAAAGATCTGGGCTTCGTTTCTAGCACCCATATGGCAAGATTCACAATTGCCTGAGACTCCAGTTCCAGAGGATCTGACCACTTCTTTTGTTACTAGTCACCCAGGTGGTTCACATACATTCATGCAGGTACTCATGGGCATAAAATAAAAAGTTTAAAATAGAAAGTAAAATAAAGCGAAGGTGCATTCGACATTGCACAGCAATCTCACCCATGCAGAGACGCAAGAACCATAAAAATACTTTTAAAACTATTTATTTTTATTATGTGCATTGGTGTTTTGCCTTCGTGTATGTCTGTGTGAGGGCGTCACATCTTGGAGTTACAGACAGTTGTCAGCTGCCATGTGGATGTGGGGAATTGAACCCTCATCCTCTGGAAGAGCAGTCAGTGCTCTTAACCACTGAGCCATCTCTTCAGCCCCCTATAAAAAAAATATTTTAATGTAAAAGGAAGCCAGATGTGGTGGCTCACACCTCTAAACCCAGAATTCAGAAAGTTGATGCAGGAAGCCAGGTGTGGTGGCGCATGCCTTTAATCCCAACACTTGGGAGGCAGAGGCAGGCAGATTTCTGAGTTCGAGGCCAGCCTGGTCTACAAAGTGAGTTCCAGGACAGCCAGGGCTATACAGAGAAACCCTGTCTCGAAAAACCAAAAAAAAAAAAAAAAAAGAAAGAAAGTTCAAAGCCATCCTGGGCTACGAAGCCAGTCGGGAGCTGTCTCCACCAAAATAGTTCTTTAGAGGAGGAACAAAGATGTGATTACAAATACAGTAAACAAAAGAACCTACAATGAGTGGCTATTGAGAGCCCAGCAAGTAAAGCTACCCACAGTCAATCCTGCTGACCTGAGTTCAATCCCAGGTCCCTCCTGGTGGGAAGAACGTAGTTACCCTCTGACCTCCACACATGTGCTATGGTACAGATATGCCTCTCCCGTGAACACAAAAGGAAAATTAATCTTTAAAAAAATGTAGTGCTCTTTATGTGTGCTCAACAATCTCTTCCTAAATCCTTTATAGTAACATTAAAATATAAAAATAAATCCATTCAAAAGACATGAATGATCTTTGTCAGAAAAAAAAAAAGCTTTATTGAAAATATTGAAAGCTGGCATGATGGTGCACATATTTAATCCCAGTGTTTAGGAGGCAGAGACAGGTAAATCTCTTGAGTTTGAGGCCAATTTCTAGGCTAACCACAGCTAGAAAGCTACAAAGTGAGAACCTGTCTCAAAAAAAATAAAACTATTCATTGAGGAGATAAACCATATTCATGACCTGAAAGGTTGACTCTCACATAGATGCTTATTTTCTCCAAGCTAACATACAGTCCATTGGATTCCGCTTATTTCAAGGTGGGCTTTCATTGGTGAGATCTGAGGAGCTGATTCTCGGATTGGTATGGAAGAGCAAGGGCTCCTAGGGTGTGATTCCCACTACATGGGGGGAGTGTACATGGGGTGGGGGTGAGGTAGGAAAATGACCAGTGGAAGAAAATAGAAGATGATTGGTTAAGGTATATTAAGATCTCCATGTGGAAGAGAAAAAGAGGACCATATCACTACATGCAGCAATTTGGACACATCTCAGAAACAATATCTTGTTGCCATGGTACCCACACATGCATATCCATGCATGCACCATGCACACAACCATTCTCTCTCTCTCTCTCTCTCTCTCTCTCTCTCTCTCTCTCTCTCTCTCTCACACACACACACACACACACACACACACACACAAATATTAAAATCACCTTTCATGAACTCCAGAATGCTTGGAAGGTAGTTATTTTGGCCCTGATGTTCCTTTCTTACTTCAGCTGTGCAAAAGTAAATCAGATTCAAAGACAAGGCCTCTCTGTGGAGGGTGTGCAGGGCCATCTGCAGCCACAGCAGAGCCCCCAAGGGGCACAGCCTGAGACTCTTGTGGTCTGGCCTCTCCCTCCAGGCTCAAGATTGGGTCCTTTTTTATTCTCTTTACAATAATAAATAGAATTTCATAATGAATTTATTTAATAAAACAATCTAGCTGGAAGGGTTCAAATCTAACCTCTTAGGCCAGTCATGGTGGCAAATGTCTTTCATCCTAGCACTCAGAAAGGAGAAGCCAGTGGATTTCCTTGAGTTTGAGGCCAGTAAGGTCTACATTTCTACCCCGAAATCTTGTCACATGGCCTAGCAAAGCTTTTCTATTTCTTACAGAACAAAGATTCTAACTGTGGTCCCGCACACAGGTGAGATACTAGAGCTCCCTCACGCCCTGCTGTAGGCATGTTTCTATGGAGTGCTAATCTCTAGACTTTCCTTGCCTGGATCCCACCACACCCTGCCAGGGCCAGAGGCGGCAGAGCCCTGGCCCATTGGGATCTCAGGCCTTCTGTAGTCTCCAGGCAACAACAAAGTGAGGTAGAGGAACCCAGCAAAGATGGGGGAGGCCAAGAACCAGGTTGGCACTTTACTACCCTGCAGAGGGGCAGTCGGTCAGGCCAAGTAGCCCCCTTGCTAGACCATTCTCTGCCAAAAGGGCCAACTACAGAGATAGAAGAGCCCACATTGGGCAGGTTCAAAGAAGGAGCTAAAGCTGCCCACTACACACATGAAGGGGCAATCTGGCCTTCCTCCTGTGGCTGGCATGAAGCTAACAACAAGTTCTCAGTTGGATCCTCTGCTCCCTTCTGCCCTGTTCAGTTCTGGCTCTACCTGGACTCAGGAAGTCACACGACCCACATCACCTGGAGTCTGGAAAGTGATCCCATCTCCAGGCAAAGGAGAGGCTACAAAAGGCCAAAACCAGACTAGGGCCCAGCGAGGTCCCAGGGCTGCCTGCAGGTTGTGGCAGGTGCCCAGGTCATAGGAGTGGTGACCCCGAGCCCACTCCCAGGTGGTCTGGCCCCGAAGCAGCAGCATCCCATGGAAAAGCAGCCCAGCACCACACAACAGTGCACCTGCCACACATGTGTCCACCACAAAGGCCAGGGCGAACTGGGCCAGAGACACTTTGCCTGTGGGGAGAAAACAGAAAGGGGCTCAGGGAATAGCAGTCAGCTGGCCTACCCAAACCCCCATCCTGCTCTCCTCCCACCAAAGAAGCTCCTGCCTCCATCCTGTAAATTCAGTTACTTAGTTACAGCTGGGATCTGGGTTACATGGGAAAGTATATCTTCTACCATCCTGACCTCAGTAGGCAGCTAGTTCCTGCTGAATACTTAATTGACCTCCAGAGGCCATGAAACACTGTGTTAAGGGAAAGAAGCGAGGCCTGGAGGGCCTCGGGTTGTGGGATACACTTGCTGTGAGCTGTCTTGAATGGGCAAAGGCATGCACAGAAAGCACACTAATGATGGCTGGGGCTGAGGGAATCTAGGGAGCCATGAGAGGGGCTCTCACTGGACACAGTATTTCTCTTTGGAGTGAGAATGTTCTGAAATTAGATAGTGGTGACGTCTGTACTACACTCTGTACTAAATACAGACATCTAGTATATTTTGAAATATACTAAAACCTGCTGAGTTGTACACTTCCAACTGGCTAAAATGATGTGTTTTGTTATCAATAAGAGTTCTTGATCTGACGAAATGGCTCATGCAGTAAACTGCTTGCCTTGCAAGCACGAGGCTCTGAGTTCAGATCCACAAGACCCACATAAAAATCTGGATGTGGTGACATATGCCTGTAAGTCCAGCGATGATTGGATGGGAGGGTGACACTGGTGTATCTCTGGAGCCTATTGGCTAGCTGGCCTGGCCTAGTTGGCAAATTTCCAGGCCAATGAGATACTACTTTAATCAGAAGGTACCCAAGATTGTCTTCTGACCTTCACAAGTATACACACACACACACACACACACATCCCCAAACCATGACAGAAGTGCTGTGCAAAAAATACTAATAAGGGTAGAGAGGGTAGAGAGGCAGACCTCACTATTTTGATAAGAGGGAGAGAGAACATCCTGTCCAGGGACTCTCCTAGGAGTCAGTGTTAATGATCTGGCAGCTACACAGAAGATCTGCATGCACTGGAACCCTGAAGGGAGGGGCTCCAAGAACAGCAGGACATTAGAGAGTGAGGGAAGAGGTGTCCTATACTCAAGTACAAGTTACCAAGCCTGTGGAGACCAGATGAAAGGAAGCCCAAAACAGAAAGTAGAGATGGAAATGTCAAAGCCTGAGTTGTAGATGATGCCAAGGGCAAAATGGTTAAGAATGTGGCACTGGAAGCTGGGCGTGGTGGCGCGCGCCTTTAATCCCAGCAGAGGCAGGCGGATTTCTGAGTTCGAGGCCAGCCTGGTCTATGAAGTGAGTTCGAGGACAGCCAGGGCTATATAGAGAAACCCTGTCTCGGAAAAAAAAAAAAAGAATGTGGCACTGGAAGCATCTGAACCTGAGAGGTCCCTAAAGCAAGAAGAGAGCTGGATTTTTCTAGACAGTCTGGCTTGTGCCACCCCAGGAGGAAGGGCAGAGCAGAGACCAGGAGATGAATGAGCAAGAAGAAAGCAGCTGTAAGCCTGCACATGTCTTTTGAAAGGAGAAGGCAAAATAAGAAGGTATAGGGGAACCCCCAAGAACACCAATGAAGAGGGCTGGGCACATGAACAGTAGTAGACAAAATAAGCAAATGCCTCCAGCAAGGGGGACACCAGCTTTCCAAAGCCCCCCACCCCTGGGGAGAGCTGAACACAGGAACACTGCTGTTCTTTTGTTTTTGAGACAAAAATAGCTCAGGCTCATCTTTAGCTCCGCAAGTAACACAGATTACCCACAAACTCTCAATGCCCCTGTCAACCGAGGTTTCATATGGAGAATAAGGGGAACCAGAGTGTAAACATGCCATCGTGTGTATCTGACAGCCCTCAGCAGCCAGGACAGGGAATCTGAGCAAGGATGCTGAGATGCTGACAGGAGAAAGCGAAATGAAGGGCTCTGTACTAGCTAAACCAGAGCAGTAAAGACGGGACAGGCAAGGTGAAGAGTGACCCATTCTGAGTTCTGGGTGTGAGAGTTGGGGAAATGAAACACAGGCCAATAGCCGGGCATGGTGGCACACACCTTTAATCCCAGCACTCGGGAGGCAGAGGCAGGCGGATTTCTGAGTTCGAGGCCAGCCTGGTCTACAAATGATTTCCAGGACAGGTAGGGCTACACAGAGAAACCCTGTCTCGAAAAACAGAAAAAAAAAAAAAAAAAAAAGAAACACAGGCCAAGAAATGGAAGCCAGAAGTGAGCACCTGCCTGTAAGCCCAATATTTGGAGAGTTGATGAGGCGGATTATAAATTCAAGGCTAGCCTGGACTACACAGCAAGACTGTATAGGAAGGAAGGAAGGAAGGAAGGAAGGAAGGAAGGAAGGAAGGAAGGAAGGAAGGAAGGACAGAGAGAGAGAGAGAGAGAGAGAGAGAAGAAAGGAAGAAAGGAAGAGGCCTTCTGGGCATGGGTAAAACCACTGGCAGTTGGTGCTTTTGGTTCAACAGATTCTGGGGTTGAGAGGCTGGGAGCCCAAGTCAGTGTCTGGGGACAGTGAGATAAGCTATGATAACTGCAGGAAAGCACCCAGCCTCAGAAAACACAGACCCACCAAGAAGAGTGCTTGTGCTTGTGTGTGTGCATTGGAGGTAGAGGGGGCAGCATTTGGGACAGAGGTAGGATTCAATAGGATAAGGAGGTATGGTGATTTCTCAGAATGACCAGGGAGATTGCAGAACAAGGTTAACAGGAACAGTGGAAAGGTTGGGTGAAAGGATTCAGGAACAAAGCCCAAAGTGTTCTGGCCAGAAGGGACAAAGAATAACAAATCCATGGGACTTTTATCTTGGGAGGTGTCAAAGGAAAGCGGAGTACTCACACCATCAGAAGCCAGCCAGTAACTCAACCAAGTCTCCTCCCAATTCCCAAAGGAAAGGGCTTCCCTGCCCGTAACTTTCACTGGCTCCCTTTGCCCCATCAAATCAGATCGGTTTCTCACCCCAGCATTCATGGCTTCGACCACCCAGTCCTTTCAGGGTCTGTGTGCATGCAACACCACTCATTCTCTGTGTGTGTGTGAGAGGGGGGATATTTGGACCATTAGGTCCACCTTCCCTAAGATAACCTTCTAGCACCCCAACAACCCATGGGCTTTCAAATCAGCCTTTCCTCTTCTGTAGCAAGCCCTGGGGCCCTTCTTGACTCTGGGGGCCAGAACTCTGCTCTTGTCTTGAAGCACCAAGTAAAGTACAGTACTTAACACTTAACTAAGTAGCAGGCTTCCCTCTCTCCTTAAATGACCCTGTGACTGGATCCCCAAAACACTGGCCAAGAGAACCAGCTGGACACCACACCTCCCATGGGAAAGGGCCCTGCTCCCCAGTCCAGTGCAAGGGTCTCCGGCTCCCAAAAGGTTCAGAAAGTTCCCCACCTGTGAGTAGCATGAGCCAGGGCAAGAGCAGGAGAGCCACTGTGTAGAGGGCTGAGTGGGCCTGCAGCAAGGCTGACAGGGCAGGGCTTAGCAGCACTGACACGTGGAGCAGGACACCAGCAGCATGAAGCAGAAGGCACAGGAAGGGCCGGTAGTTATGGAAGCCCACACAGCGGCCCAACAGGCGACAGTGATGGTCACGACGTAGGATGCACACACGGCAGGCAGGGCAGTGCCCACTACGCGGTGGCACCTGGCTTTGACACTGGTAACAGTAACTGCAGGGAGTGGGGGCAAGGACACAGGTCAGTGCCCCAGTAGCTCTCATTGCCCCAGACCATGCCCAACCTCAGCCTCAGAGACCATCTTGGGAAAGCAAGAATAGTCCCCGTCTTCGCCAGGCACCTCCAGCTAGTGGTTACCTCCTGTGACACGCCTTCTGAAAAGCAAAGTTTGCAAAGGCTTGGCAGTACTGCCGCCACTAACATCTCTTTCTCCCTCTCCACTCCAGTCGCTGACCTTGTGGTTCTGGAATATTCTGGGCATACAGTGGCTTCTGCCTTTCCTTGGTCTGCTTCCCTCTCCCAGAAACAAGTTCAAAATTTCCCAAGTGGCTGACTCCACCACAAATGCCTGAGTGACGTCCACCTTGGCCACTTATTTAGTTTTAGTTTTAGCTGCAAGTGGACAACTTAGTCTTAATATATTTGTGGATGCTATGACTTTTTAGTAAAATATAAATTAATTAATCAAGCTAATTAACCTAAAGCTAATCACCTAAAAGTCTTGTACTGAAAATTGACCATCTATTTAAAATCGAAATTTTATGCTGGAGAGATGGCTCAGTGGTTAAAGGCATTTGCTTCACAGAATTGATGGCCTGTTCACTCTTCTGAACCCACGTAGTAGGACAGAACCAACTCCCAAAAGTTGTCCTCCGACTGGGCGTGGTGGCACACGCCTTTAATCCCAGCACTTGGGAGGCAGAGGCAGGTGAATTTCTGAGTTCAAGGCCAGCCTGGTCTACAAAGTGAGTTCCAGGACAGCCAGGGCTACACAGAGAAACCCTGTCTCGAAAAACCAAAAAAAAAAAAAAAAAAAAGTTGTCCTCCGACCTCCACCTGTGTACCCCGGCATGCACGCCTGGGCTCAGACACACATCACACATACAGACACAAATAATAAAAATAATTTCTTAGCCGGGCGTGGTGGCGCACGCCTTTAATCCTAGCACTCGGGAGGCAGAGGCAGGCGAATTTCTGAGTTCGAGGCCAGCCTGGTCTACAAAGTGAGTTCCAGGGCAGCCAGAGCTATACAGAGAAACCCTGTCTCGAAAAACCAAAAAAAAAAAAAATAATAATAATAATTTCTTGCCTTCTTTACCCTGCTCTATTTTTTGTTTCTGTATCATCTTTTATCTATTTTATGCAATTTGCTTTTTTTATTGGCTTATTATTATCTTTTTTTTTTTTTTTTTTTTGGTTTTTCGAGACAGGGTTTCTCTGTGTAGCTCTGGCTGTCCTGGAACTCACTTTGTAGACCAGGCTGGTCTCGAACTCAGAAATCCGCCTGCCTCTGCCTCCCGAGTGCTGGGATTAAAGGCGTGCGCCACCACGCCGGGCTTATTATTATCTTTCTTATCTGCACCTTCCAACACTGAAATCAACTCCAGGAGGTCGGGCATCTGTTTTCACTTGAGTCCTAGGAACAGTGTGCCTGCTCAGTATCCGAATGAATAAGTAGCGGATGCCAAGTTCTAAAGGAGTTCTATGGCTCTAACAACCCGGATGCTAACGTCATCTGGTTTCTGACACCTCAAGTTCTGGGGCCTTTCTTGGTACCAGCGACCCCCAGACCCCCCGCTTCTGCCCGACTCCCGGAACTCGACACTCACGCCCAACCCTGGCCCAGGCCGCGGCCAGCCAGCATCACCCCCCGAATGCTGGGATCCGAGCGGAGGAAGAGCACCACGTTGCCCAGCAGATTCAGCAGCTGATAAGCAGCCAGCGCCAGTTGCAAGGCCCGGGCCAGTGGTCCCAGCGGGGGTGGCCCAGGCCCCAGCACCATCACGTAGGCCAACTCCAGAACCACGACGGCGGCCCACAGCGCGGTGAGCACTAGTGGCATCCGCGCGGGCGCTTCTTCTGCGCCTCGAGCTGCCCAGGGCTCCCCCATGGTCGGACCCACCGGCTTTCCGATCGCTGGGATCCCTCTGCTTCCGTATTGGGGAGGGCCTAGCAGCGGACTGATGTCTGCCACGACCAATAGAAGTTCTGCAGGGGGTGCGTTGCGCGCCAGACTTACAGGGAGGGGCTTCAGATACGGAGAAGTGATTGGCTAACTGACCAGATGTTCGAAAATCCGATTGGTGCTGCTGCCCAGGTGTCAAAAAGAAGCTGTCCGCCCAGTACCGCCGTGGCCGCCCCCTGGTGTGGCTTGCTGCCACTCCCTGAGGATTGAGTTGCAGCCCCCGGGGCGTCGGGGTTTCCCGGCTCAGCACATTCTCCCTACACTCCTCTACAGCCGCCCCGGTATTAATAGACCTGGCTGGCCCTATCATCTGGCCCTGAGCCCTTCCCCATGCTCGGGTGTCTCCATCACCCTAGAAAACTCCCCAAACAACTTGTTGCCTTGGTGTTACAGACTGTGAAATAGAAATAGGGGTCTGTTTCTCGAGCGCAATGCTTAGGAGGGGACAGACTTAGGTCCAAGGGGCAGCCTTTAGGATGCCTGCAGCCACCACTTGAACTCCACTTAATAGATGAGAAAACAGACAAAGTCCATGGCTGTCCCAAGATCACACAGCAAGCTAACCACAGAGCTGAAATGCGAACCCACTATCTAGGCCAGTAGTCATCCCAGCGTCCCCCGCGATTCCGCAATCTTTGACTCCAGCACAATCTCTTCTCTGGTCCAGACCCAACCTCCCTCGCCCCCTATCTGGCCCCACCCACGTACCCCATATTTAGTACGAACCCGATCTGGGGCTGGGCCGGGTCCTACTTAACCCGGCCTGAGTGTGCAGGAGCTCGCCCAGTGAAGCAGAGCGGAGCCAAGAGCCTGAGCAAGATGATGATGGTTATGCAGCCCGAGGGCCTGGGGGCCGGGGAGGGGCCCTTCTCTGGCGGCGGGGGCGGCGAGTACATGGAACAGGAGGAGGACTGGGACCGCGACTTGCTGTTGGACCCAGCCTGGGAGAAACAGCAGCGGAAAGTGAGTGCTCACCCATTTCCCAAAGGCAAAAACTGAGGCCGGGAGGCCAGGCAGTTCTCCAGCATCTGGGCAGTTCAAGGTCAGAGTCCACCTGTAATCTAGAGTGCAGCTCCCAAACCAGGCTCTGCCCACCAGCTATCTGCTGTCCTCAAAGATCAGAAGAGTTCTCATAGAGATTTACAATATCAAGGACACCGTGGAGTCCCTCAGTGACTCCCCAACAACTTTAAGCCCACTGCCCCTCTTGTGTTGGTGAAAGTGGATTTTGGACAAGGTCCAAGAGACCCAACTCGTTCTTGATGGGAGGTGAGGGGTTCTCAGGAAGTTATGTTTCTCTAGTCTCCAGTTAAGTATCCTTAGACCCCCATCCTGAGGAGAACATGCCAGACACACAACCAGTGGATTTGGGGTTGTAGGAGAGAACAGTCATCTCATATTCTTTCCCATCCTCTACTATGTCTTCTGCTCCGGGTGGATGTCCACAGTCCCTCTACTGGCTTGACAATGGAAAAAACTGAGGCCCAGAAAAGGGCACAGATAGGCAGCCTGTTATGTACTGAGGGAGAAAAGAATGCCCCCATCTGAGGGTCTTTGTTCCTTGCTTCACCCCACTCTTTCCCAAGATGCCCCTCCCTGTCTAGAAGCCCTGAGTCTGCTAAAAAGGCCAGAAGGTCAGGAGGAGGGGAGCCCCGGCTCCCCTTACCAGTAACTTAACCCAGGCTCCCACATGGACACTTGTGCTGAGACAGCGCCTTTGTGGGAGCTCAGAGGGCCATGAGGGCAGCCGTTGCCCAGGCCCAGCCTTGCAGGGCACTGCCCCCTCCTTCCCTGGCTCATTTCACCCCTGGCTCCCCAGAGGAGGGAGCAAGACACCTGGGTTCCCTGAAGAGAAAATGATCCCATCCAAACTGAGGAATTTTTGAGGCTCTGAAGGCCAGGCTTAGGGTGGGCATCATGAAGCCATGGGACTTGCCTTTGCCAATTGTGCATGCTTTCAGGAAAGTAGAGGACATTGCAGGACCTGAGAACCCCAGAATTTACAACCAAATCATTTCCGCTGTGTTAGATGACAGGAGCTGACTGCAGGGGTGAGAAGCCTGAGCTGAATGGAATGAGGCCTGGGA
Source organism: Mus minutoides (assembly GCA_902729485.2). Taxonomy (NCBI): domain Eukaryota; kingdom Metazoa; phylum Chordata; class Mammalia; order Rodentia; family Muridae; genus Mus; species Mus minutoides. Next base: position 419,969 of record LR753440.1, on the reverse strand, counting down.
TGATCCACCCTCCCCCCAGCCCCCTCTCCCCAACCTCCTCCCCCTTCCCCTGCACCTGTCTCAAGCATGGCTGTAGTCCCTGAGTTCCTGCAAGCCCTGGGGTGATGTCATCCCTGCCCCTGGCTCCAGCTGCCCTTTGCTCCTCAACAACCCTCACCCTACCCGGACCATCCATCCCTCTCCCAGATCAAAGTCTGTGTGTTCCCACCATAACAGCTGTCAGTCTCTTTCTTGCCTTTGTCATCTAAAATATCAGAACCATCCTTTCATTCCAATTTCTAGCCATCCATGTCCACCAACAATGTCCACTACCCACCCAAGTCCACCATTAATCCATCAACAGAATGGGGCAGATGCTCTGAAAACCAGTTAGCATGCCCTGTGTGTGGGTGGACATGTGTGTTTTCTTCCCTCGGTCCACTTTATCTCGAAGTTGTAACATCCTATCTGTACAGCAGGTACCACCCTGCCCCATCCATCCCTGCTCCTGCATTCTTCCTCACTTACCAGTTACTCCAATATCTATGGTTCCCAACTTCGGAACACTCTGTTCTCCCCTGATACCAGATTCCTCTATGATTGACAGTATTAAAAAAATTGGTTCATAAACATTTCTAGGCTTTTTTAAGGTCTCACATAACCCAAGATGGTCTTGAATTCTGATCCCCAGCCTCCGCTTTTAAAAAAAAAAAAATATGAGATTTCTTCACTTTATTTTATGTATATTTTGCCTGCATATATGTATGTACATTACATCTATGTGTGGTGCCTGCGGAGGTCAGAATAGGGTATCAGATTCCCTGGACCTGGAGTTACGGGTGGTAATGAGACATCAAACAGATGCGGGGAATTGAACCTGGGTCTTCTGCAAGAGTACAAGTGCTCTTAATCACAAAGCAATCTCTCCAGGTCTTTCTCTCCTTTCTAAGTGGAGGGTGCAGATATGCACTCCCACATCAAGTTGTAAGTGGTGCTAGGAGTCAAGGGGCGGGTCTTCTTCTTCTTCTTCTTTTTCTTCTTCTTCTTCTTTTTTCTTCTGATTTTATTTATTTATTTATTTTATATATATGATGAGTACACTGTAGCTGTAGCATCAGATCCCATTACAGATGGTTGTGAGCCACCATGTGGTTGCTGGGAATTGAACTCAGGATGTTTGGAAGAGTAGTCAGTGCTCTTAACCACTGAGCCATCTCTCCAGCCCAAGTCCGGGGCTTCTTATGTACTAGGCAACCACTCTACCAACCCAGCCACATTTTATCTTTATTTTTATCTATGTGTATATTTATTTTTATTTTTATCTATGTGTATATACATGGGAGCCCATGGAGAGAGAAGAGGATGTCAGATCTCTGGAGTTGGAGTTACAAGCAGTTCTAAGCCTCCTGAAATGGGTGCTGGGAATCCAATCTGGGTTCTTCGGAAGAGCAACCAGTAATCTTACCACTGAGCTATCTTACCCCTGCTCAGGCCCCATAAGGAGGCCATAGGAAGCCGGGTGGTGGTGGCACACACCTTTAATCCCAGCACTTGGGAGGCAGAGGCAGGCGGATTTCTGAGTTTGAGGCCAGCCTGGTCTACAGAATGAGTTCCAGGACAGCCAGGGCTACACAGAGAAACCCTGTCTTGAGAGGGAAAAAAAAAAAGGAGGCCATAGGAAGTGTGGCAGAAGGAAACAAAGACAACCCCTCACCTCCTCGTTCCCACTCCCATCTCTCTCTACCCTTTGTATCAATCCCACCTTCTTATTTTTCCCTTCTGTTCTGACAACCATCGTCCCTGCTCTGCAACCAGAGAGCCTTTAAATGTACTATTCTAGACTACATTTGGGAGACAGAAACAGGCAGATCAATTGGCCTATTCCACATAAGGAGTTCCAGGATAGCCAGAGCTGCATGGAGAGGCTTGTCTTAAAAATAATTAATTAAGTTCTGGTGCCTCCCTCTTGCCTGAAGCTTTGCCAACTATCTGTAGCTCTCAGGATCAAGTTCAAACTCCCCAGCTTAGCACCCAGGATCATGCATGACCTGGCTCCTGCCACCCCTCCGGTCTGTCTCTCACCACTGATAGCCCAACACCCCCAGCTTCATTCCAGCAGTGCCACAGTGCAGTCCCATAAACAGAACAACTGTTTTCACTACATACTTCCCCTTGTGTCTGCCCCTGCCTGGCATGCCCTTGTCTGCCCTTCCAGGGCCTGCACAAGCTCCTGCTCTTCCATCACTGCTCTGATCCAACGTGAGCCTACATCTAGAATGTTCCACCGAGTTGAGACAGTCCCCCTCCACCTCAGGTTCCTCTGTAGTCTCTGTCAGTGTCAGTACATCTCAGAGACCAACATGGCTCTGGTTGGCTGTGAACCCCTTCAGGATGGGGCTACATCTTATTGAAGCTTGCATTTGAGACTGAGGATGTAACTCAGTTCCTAATAAAGTTTTGACTTAGTTTAGCATGACTGAAGACCTAGCTTGGATCCCCACCATCAGATAAACTGGGTATGGTGATGCGAATCTGTCATCCCAGGACTCAGGAGATGGAGATAGGAGGATCAGAAGTTCACTGTCACTTCTGGCTACCTAGTAAGTGAAAAAATATACGAAACCCTGGGATACATAAGTCTCTGTCTTACAAAACAAAAAACCCTCATGTTTCCCCCACCCCCAGTTGCCAACCCCCCTGCCATTTGTAGACCCAGGGCATCCAGACTCCAGCAGTGGAAGAAACTGTAGTAAATATGAATAAAATCTCTTGTGCTTGGTTCCTATCGACTAAGACCCACTTATACACCCCCCTGTAACAGAAGCTCACCAAATTCCCTCAGCAACCACAGCTATCCAGTATTTATAGCATTCTCTTCAACTCCAGCGCACCTGGAAATCTGGTTGAGGAGATAATCCCAATTTGGCTTCCAGGACACCTCTCAGAAGCATCTGTTTTGTGGTGGGAGGAATGTTCTGACTTCCAGGATCCTTCCAGGTCAGAGGAAGAATGACCAGAGACATTATAGAGTCTGACTCCCTCGCCCCTTACTTGGACGAATACGGAAACCTAAGGACAGAGAGATCAAGGGGTAGCCTTAGATCATGGAGAGGGATGGCAGCTGGGATTGGAGCCCAGCTCTGGACTCCATCAAGGATTCAGCTAGTGGTAGTGCTCAGGGTTTGAAGACCTGGTAGGTTGGCAAGTGCATGTGTAGTCACAGGACACCCCCATTCCCAACAGAAACAGGTGTACCCCAGTCATCTTGTCTCAGGTGGAAGCTGAGGCTGGTTATAGAGAAAGGGATCATGTGAATTACAGTATCTGGCAGGCATCAACAGGTCATTTCTTTGAGACCCTGTGGGGATAATTAGGTGCTTAATGAACCATTCTGAAACAACAATAGACTGTTGATCATTGTTGCAATGCTTTTCCCTCCAGAGTCTCCCTGGCAGGTGACTCCCACTTCTCATCTAGATGTGATTCCCCTGAGGATCTCTCAGTTTAGAGACCGTAACTCTAGGCTGCCTGAACCTCAGGGGACACCACACTTGGAAGTGTGTTAATGTTTCCTAGTCCCATCTCCAGTGATTAAGATTAGATAAAGTTCCTGGACAGCCAGGGCAATAAAGAGAAACCCTGTCTCGAAAAACAAAAAAACAACAAAAAAAAATAGATAAAGTTGGAGTGCTGACCCAGGGAGGTCCCAAATCCAGACTGGTACCCACAGAGGCCCCGGGGCCATTTCTCTTTTCTCCAGAAACTAAAACTCCAGGAGAGAAAGGAGTGGAGAACATTACATAAAAGCCAGAGGCTGAACCAAGATTTACATTCAGGGCCTTGGATTCTAAGACCTATACTAACGGAGGAGCTAGGCCTGTGTGTACCAGACTCAGTCTCAGGCAGCCCCGTTGCTAGATCCAGTCCTACAGTCCAGTCACTGTCCTCTGCTCTTAGACCTTCACTGCCTGGTGCAATTCACATCTGCGCAAGGCAGGCACGCAGATCGAGAACATTGAAGAGGACTTCCGCAATGGCCTGAAGCTCATGCTGCTCCTGGAGGTCATTTCCGGTGAGTGCGCACACCCGTGGTCAGGGGAATCTGGAGACCTATGGAAACAGCGGCAGCAGAGTGCTGGGAGAGACTTGGATTCGAGAAGGGACAGCTTGGAACAGCAGTTTTAATTCATTCATTAATTAATTTGTTTATTTATTTATTTCTAAGAATCAAATTCAGAGCTGCAGTCAGGCTAGACAAATACTCTACTACTGAGGTACATCCCAGGCTCTCTCTCATGACCTTTGAACCTTACCCACTCCTTTTATACTCAGGAGAGAGGCTGCCCAGGCCGGACAAAGGCAAGATGCGCTTCCACAAAATCGCCAATGTCAATAAAGCCCTGGACTTCATTGCCAGCAAAGGAGTTAAATTAGTGTCCATCGGTGCTGAAGGTGAGGAGGGAACAAGGGGGATCTTGGCAAGGACTCAGGGGAGTCAAGAGGTTTCTTTTACCTACGAGACCCAGTGGAGATAATTATTTCTGTCTGTCAGAAGCAAATGTACCAAAAATGCTAGCCCAGCACCTGGGACCTAGCAGGTGTCCAACAACTCATCCTAAAATAACACTAGCTGACTACCGCGTGCTTCTCAGGTATTTACCGACTAGCTACCCAGTCTTGGGAGGGACACAGGGCCAGGAGGCTGAGCCAGAGGATTGTGAACCAAGGCCTGGACACAAAGGTCTGGAGTCCAACCCTGACCTCTCTCCCTGGCAGAAATTGTTGACGGGAACCTGAAGATGACCCTGGGCATGATCTGGACCATCATCCTCCGCTTTGCCATTCAGGACATCTCTGTAGAAGGTGAGGAGAGGAGGAGCCATGTGGAGAGGGCCAGCTCAGACTCTTTCCCACTTGCCAGCTAACACCTCTGCCTCTTCGCCACCCAGAGACCTCAGCCAAAGAAGGCTTGCTTCTCTGGTGTCAGCGGAAAACAGCACCGTACCGCAATGTCAACGTACAGAACTTCCATACCAGGTCTGTTTGATGGCCTCAAGGGGCACAGTGAGGGTGTAGACTGGCCCCACCCCAAACCTCAGCAGTTGGTGGGGACTCTGGTTCAGTTCTTGGAACAGCCTCTGAAGCAAGGACTCAGGATCTATGGAAGTGAATGAGACAGAATAAGGGGGTTGCAGAACACTTCCGGGGCAAGGAGCAGTTGTGACATCCCTGGAAATATATTTCATCCAGAGAAGATGGGGAGAGCCTACACATCTAGAAATTGGTCTGGTCTGAACCCTAGGAATGGGAAGGGATCAGGAGGACCTGGGAGAAGCTGGCAATGGGGGGCAAAGGACTTTGTACTTAACTGCTTCTCACAGAAAAGACTATCCTGCAGGAGTGCTTCTAGGCTGGGCTGGGGGTGGGACATGGCCTCAGCCTGAACCAGGGCCTGTCAACCCTTTCTCTCTGTCCAGCTGGAAGGATGGCCTGGCCCTCTGTGCTCTCATCCACCGTCACCGGCCAGACCTCATTGATTATGCCAAGCTTCGCAAGGTGGGCCTCTATAACTCACAGACCCAATTCTGCAGTCTCTGCCTTCAGCTGACCTTTCACCGTTCCCCCCTCATGCCTATCTAGGATGACCCAATTGGAAACTTGAACACTGCCTTCGAGGTGGCAGAGAAATACCTGGACATCCCTAAGATGCTGGATGCAGAAGGTAGATCAATGAATGAGAGCAGCATTAAGTACTCCCTTGATCCAGTCCAACCTTCACATAGTCCCCAACTCTCCCCTCCTCTATTGATATTTACTCCTGCCTCCTACTCTATCCCCTTCTTTCTTTTCAAGATCTTATGGTTTGTTTGTTTTTGTTTTTGTTTTGTTTTGTTTTTGATTTTCGAGACAGGGTTTCTCTGTATAGCCCTGGCCTGTAGACCAGGCTGGCCTCAAACTCAGAATTCTGCCTGTCTCTGTCTCCCTTGGTCCCCTGTATTGCTCTGTTGTCGCAGGGCTTATGAGCAGACATATTCTTAAAAGGTGGTCATGATCACGTGAGTGCTGGGATTAAAGGCGTGCGCCACCACGCCCGGCTAAAGATCTTATGGTTTTTTTGGTTTTTTTTTTTTTTTTTTGGTTTTTCGAGACAGGGTTTCTCTGTATAGCCCTGGCTGTCCTGGAACTCATTTTGTAGACCAGGCTGGCCTCGAACTCAGAAATCTGCCTGCCTCTGCCTCCCGAGTGCTGGGATTAAAGGCGTGCGCCACCATGCCCGGCAAGATCTTATGTTTTATGAGACAGAACCTCATGTAGCTCAGGTTGGCCTTGAACTCCTGACTTTACTGCCTCTATTACACCCAAGTGCTGGAATTATAGACATGTGCTACAATGTTTCCTGCCATCATTCCTCTGCTCCATGAGCTTTCCATTATACTCTCCCCTGCCCTCCTTCTCCTGGCTTTCCTCTATGGAAGGGATTCACTCTGTCATATATCCAAGTTCCCTGATTATCCAGAATAATATTGGTTCCCATGACTGGAAGCTTCTCTGGGGCACATTCTGCCTGTGGATCCTGGGCCCATGTAATGTTCAGTCAATGAAGCATCAAATATTTTCTGAGCAATTGCTGCATGGTACCCTGGATGCCTGTGTACCATGGAGAACTGCTTTCTGTTGTGCATAATTTTAAAAACATGCTTCTGTCTTTCCTGGGAGTTTGGCCTGCCCTCTGGCCTCTCCTGGTTCCCGGGAAAGCCAGGAGCTGAGAGCTGCTGTCCCCTCACTTACCAGCTCCTTTTCTTTTGTTCTTCACGGCTAGCGGCTAGCTCCATTAGCCACATTCCCCACTTGCCAAGCCGCCATCTGTGGCCTGGCTACTGTCTCTACCGTCTTTGCTTCACAGAATTAAAAAACACTCAGACAGCTTTATTATCTTTGAACTTGCCAGATAACACAACTGCTGGGCACAGAATCTCCTGCCCTAACCTTATCAGCTAGCCTATATCAGCCATCCACTGGTGGCAGAGGCTGCCAGTTCTAGCTACCCCAAGATGTTACATGGTTGGTGGGTGCTCCATGTTCCAAACCTGGCCAAAAAAGCCCTTTCTCTTTCCTCAGGGGACCTGGAAGTCCTACCTTTACCCTTCACCCAGCAATTGGCTCCCACCTTTTTTATTGACCAAATCAAGAACCAATTAGGGAACCAGACTTAGTATCAACTTCTCCCCCTACAGCTTTCAGCCCCCACCCCACCCCACCCCAAGGAAATCACAAGACTTAGAGAAAAGGCAGAGACTCAGTTACAGACTGGCTGGGAGCACCAGGCAGTGTGCACTGATTCCTCATGAGGGCCTCAGTGGCTGCACACTCACGCATGATCTCACACCAGGACCTGGGGTGATCTTGGAGGGTTTCCCATCATTCTGTCATTCTGAGGATATTCTCTGCATTGAGGGGAGAGTCTTCAGTTCATTCCCTACTCTGGCTTTGGTCAACACACACATTATAAGGGAAGAGTTGAAGAAGTAGCTAAGTGGTAGAGCACTTACCTATCACGAGAAAAGCCCTGGGTTTGATTCCCAGTGCCTCAAACAAAAACCACATTTCTTTCCTCCCCCAGATATTGTGAACACCCCCAAACCAGATGAGAAAGCCATCATGACCTATGTTTCCTGCTTCTACCATGCATTTGCTGGGGCTGAGCAGGTAAAAGAAGACCTCATTGCTGCCCCCACAGAAGGCATTGCTGCCTATGTAGGGGCTGATGGCCCAACCTTGGTGTTAGCCCAACATTTGGAGGTGCCAAGGCATATAAGTGGGAGGGAAGGCCACTGTCTCCATTTTAGACAATGGGTTTTCAGGGAACTAGAGGTGGGGGTGGGGTGAGGAAGGGGTGGGGGTGGCAGAAGCCTTTGTACTGAGAGCTTCCTCTTTTTTTTTTTTTTTTTGGTTTTTTTCGAGACAGGGTTTCTCTGTATAGCCCTGGCTGTCCTGGAACTCACTTTGTAGACCAGGCTGGCCTCGAACTCAGAAATCTGCCTGCCTCTGCCTCCCGAGTGCTGGGATGAAAGGCCTGTGCCACCACACCCAGCTGCTTCCTCTTATCTTAAAGATGTGCTTACCTGTCCTTCTCTGTCTGTTCATGGGCCAGGCTTTTAAGGGCTTTACAGAGGGAGGAAGGTTGGGGTGTCCAGGGTAGCTTGTCCTAAGCCCTCTTGCTCTGTCTACCTCAGGCAGAGACTGCTGCCAACAGGATCTGCAAGGTCTTAGCTGTGAACCAGGAAAATGAGAAGCTGATGGAGGAGTATGAGAAACTGGCCAGTGAGGTGAGGCTAGGGCCAGAGGGCCCTTCCCACTGTGTGCCTCACCTGTCCCCACTGTGTGTCTCACCTGTCCCCACTGACCCTCCCAACTCCTCTCACCTCTGGCATGAGTCTGCAGAGCCCCCTCCTGGCTTTTCTCTGGCCTGCTTGCCCACCATCTCCTACTCTCTGTCAACCAAAATTCACCTGGTCATTACTGATTCACTCATTGCTCATTTGTTCACTGACTGATCCCTTCCTTCCCTTGTATTTAGGCAGCCATATGGCCTTTGTCTCCATGCCAACCTATGTTGGCCCCTGGACTCATAGATTGTCCTGGAAAAGTACTTGTCTAGACTATGGGAAACCCTAGATTCAAATCCTAATCTCTCTCTCTCTCTCTCTCTCTCTCTCTCTCTCTCTCTCTCTCTCTCTCTCTCTCTCACACACACACACACACACACACACACACACACATCCTATTCCTTCTCTGACTAGTAAGAACAGAGTGCCCTGTTCTGTGCTCCATAGTTTTGAAAGTCCCTTCCATGTATTTGAGGCCTGACCCTCTGACCACCATCTATGTGTGGAGTGGAGATGGGCAGATGAGGTGTGGTGGTCAGCTCAGAACTCTCTGCCTTGCTCTGATCCTGGCAGCTGTTGGAGTGGATCCGCCGCACTGTCCCATGGCTAGAGAACCGCGTGGGTGAACCCAGCATGAGTGCCATGCAGCGCAAGCTGGAGGACTTCCGAGACTATCGACGCCTGCACAAGCCTCCCCGTGTGCAGGAGAAGTGCCAGCTGGAGATCAACTTCAACACGCTGCAGACCAAGCTGCGCCTGAGCCACCGACCTGCTTTCATGCCCTCTGAGGGCAAGCTGGTTTCGGTGAGCTGGGCTAGGCATGAGGATGCTTTAGCTTTGCCCATATGTCCTGGGTGACCTTGGGTTCTTGATTCCCATCTGCATAATGGGTGAACCGTGATGGAGGCCACCTTCGTTTTCCACTCAGGACATAGCCAATGCATGGCGGGGATTGGAGCAGGTGGAGAAGGGCTATGAGGATTGGCTGCTTTCAGAGATCAGGCGTCTACAGAGGCTTCAGCACCTGGCTGAGAAGTTCCAACAGAAAGCTTCCCTGCATGAAGCTTGGACCCGGGGTAGGTACAGTTCATGGGGCTAGACTCTTTCCTGGGACAAAATGCACAAGACATGTTCAGATAGATGCTCTGCAGGGAACTGGAAACAAAATGTTCTCTCCCCCAACTCCCACTTCAGAAACTGCCTTGCTACACAGTTAGTGCTAACTAGCTTGGAATTCCTTATGTAGACCAGGCAGAGATTCACCTGCCTCTGCCTCCCGAGTGCTGGGATTAAGGACATGAGCTCCTGAACCTGGCTGGAGATGAGATTTTTTCATTCCATCCTGACTTGCTGCTATGTAATCCATCCGAGTTCCTCTTGGGACTAGTTTTGTTATCTATAAACTTAACCTCCCTGTCCCAGGTTCTGGTCCTCTCTACTTTTGACTAATTTGTCACTTAGCTTCTATATATGAAACAGGTGTCCAAAGATAAACCTGCCCCTAATCTCAATATCACTGCTGTATTCTAAGTATATTGATACAGACTACTGCATGAGTCAAATCTATCACTCCCCATAACATCATCCACTCAGGAGTCTGTCAGGAGATTTCAGTCCTACAAAAGAATGAGAACTGGAGGAAGGGCTCAGGAGTTAAGAGCTTTGACTGCTCTTGCAGAGGACCTGGATTCAATTCCCAGCACCCAGATGGTCGCTCACAGCCATGTGTAACTCCAGTTCCAGGTCATCCAGAACACCCTTCTTGTGCACCAGACATGTAGGTGTTGTACATATATATGTGTCGCAGCCCAATCTCTGACCAGCAGAGAGTGGGAATAAACGACACCAACTCCAAAAAGCAGGTTCAGAGCAGCTGCAGCTGCTTCTCTTTATTAGGAGGTTTCTTGCAGCTTCCCCAACTTCAGTCAGTCAGTTCTCAATCAGTCAGTCTTCAGTCTCTCCAATAATCATCATCAATAATCATCATCAATAATCTCTCATCCTCTGGGACTGTCCACATTTATCCTCTTCCATTCACTCACGTCACCTCACACCACCCAATCATAGACGCACACATCCAAGGCAGCGTGCAGGATTGGCTGATAGAATGGTCTTGCGAGATGTTGCACTAACCTCTCGAACGAGGTACACGTGTGCATGATTGAGACTGAGGTAAATAAGCAAGGTCACGGGGCTTTAGCACAGAGCCAGGCACCATCTTTGGCTCATGTGGCCATGCCCGCTCCCCACATATATGTGTAGACAAAACACACATAAACATAAAAATAAATGTTAAAAAGGATGACTCCTTAAAAACCAATCTGTTCAGCTAAAACAAATGAACAAACATTCATGATGGTTTATGGCATAGTGAATAACAGTAGTTTGGACATTTTTATAAGAACTTCTGAAGTCATGGTGCCACACTCATTTAACCCCAGCATGGGGAGACAGAAGGAGGCAGATCTTTGAATTTGAGGCCAGCCTAGCCTAGATAGTGAGTATCAGGACAGCCAGTAGAGAGAGATCCTGTCTCAAAAACAAACAAACAAACAAACAGAGAAGTTTTGAAATTTACAGCTTAGGTGACCCTGGGGCAATCTCTGAACATATATACCTGTCACCTTCTGCAAAATGCAGGGGCCTTTAATAAAGTGTTCCTACCACTGGTGTGCTGCCACTGCTGCTGTTCTTATTTGTAAAATTATAGGAATTATCACTGATAAAACAATGTCACACACACACACACACACACACACACACACACACACACACAAACAAAAACAAAACCCCCCAAAACTAACAACAAAAGGGAGGGGGGCTCAATATCAAGAAATTCCTTGATATTCCTTAGCCGGTGCTGGGTCAGGGAACACTGACATCATCAATATGCAAAAGCAAAAGATCGGGGCTGGCATCTTAGGTATGCTGGGAAACCTAACACTCCAGCTGTGGCGGCCTCTGGGTGGCACGACCCTGTTTTCTTCCCGAGCAGGCAAAGAGGAAATGTTAAATCAGCATGACTACGAGTCAGCCTCGCTGCAGGAGGTGCGTGCGCTCTTGCGACGTCACGAGGCCTTTGAGAGCGACCTGGCTGCGCACCAAGACCGGGTGGAACACATCGCTGCTCTAGCCCAGGAACTCAAGTAGGCGTGGCCAGAGACCCTGCCCCACCCCCTACTCGTTGAGCCCCGCCCTACTTCTCCCTTAGACCCTTGGTAAACAAGTGGTTGCATCCCGTTTCCTCTCACACCATTATTGGCTTATGCCCTTCCTGAAACACCATTCCCAGCCCTTTACTCATTCTGCTGCCTATACAGTTGTCTATTGCCCCGCGCCATGGGGTGACCTGTCCCCCACATCCTGGAAACCCTTTTCACCTCAGGATATTAGTTTGGCCTCACCATCCACAACCTCCAGTTTCCCTTCTCCCACAACCCTGCTTCTGAAACAGCAGGTGCCACATCGGGACACCTCCAGGCACTGGAGCTGAGGATCCTGAGTGCCAGTCTTCTTGAAGGAACACACTGAGAGAGCCTTGGAAGAATAGCTCCTTTGCTCTGGTTGCCTAACTCCGTAACTCCTGCACCCTTACCTTGCCTTGGATCCCACCAGGGTCCGACTCTCCACTCATTCCCCTTTTGTCCCGTCAGTGAGCTCGACTACCACGAGGCAGCCTCGGTGAACAGCCGCTGCCAAGCCATCTGTGACCAGTGGGATAACTTGGGTACACTGACCCAGAAGAGGAGGGATGCACTAGAGGTGGGCAGGAGGGCCAGGAAACTGAGGGCAAGGTGATGAGGCCAGCGAGCTGGGAAGGATCTGATCCATGGTCCCTCTGGCCTCTAGAGGATGGAGAAGCTCCTGGAAACCATTGACCAGCTGCAGCTGGAGTTTGCTCGGCGGGCAGCCCCCTTCAATAACTGGCTGGATGGGGCTATTGAGGACCTGCAGGATGTGTGGCTCGTGCACTCTGTGGAGGAGACCCAGGTGAGTTAAGGCATTAGGGAAAAGTTTGGGAGGCACTGGATATAATGAGAGGAAAACTGGTCTCACATCTTATCAACCAAACCTTTGGGTTCCTGGATAATAGAAATAGGAAGCAGGAAGAAAACCAAACAACCCAGTTATAGAGTGCTGGGTGAGAGGCAAGAGGCATAGGGTTTTGGACCAGTCCTGAACCAACTACTAGGTGTCCTAGCTCCCCGTTCTGCCCCTCTGTTGCCTGGGATAAATGGGTGTACTAGCTGATTCTTCCTGTTTTCCCCAGAGCCTGCTAACAGCACATGAACAGTTCAAGGCAACGTTGCCTGAGGCTGATCGAGAACGAGGCGCCATCCTGGGCATCCAGGGAGAGATCCAGAAGATCTGCCAAACATATGGACTGCGGCCAAAGTCCGGCAACCCCTACATCACCCTAGGCTCACAAGACATCAACAATAAGTGGGATACAGTGAGTGCAACCAGCACCCCGCGTGCTCCCCATTTGTTCTCCCACAGTTGATTCACTGAGGCCTCTGATGTCCCATGATATGGGGAGTAAATAAAGCCCACTCCCATACATCTGGGGCCTGCCACAGATAACACTTGGCACTGCATAAACCTCCGACATCAGTCCTCTATCAGGACTGACAGGCATAGGAAAGAATATTGTTTGCGTACCATCCACAAGCCCACCTATGTGTCATTGGACCCATTTTACAGATGAGGAACCTAAAGCCTATAAATATGAAGCCATTTGCCTCAGAGTTTATCCACATATCCCATTTTGACTCGTGAGAACAATAACTGAGGTTTGAGGGACTAAAGTACATCTTGCCTCAGCACCATCTCCTGGCCCCCACAGTTGATTATGGTGTGACCAACCTCTCTCCTTTCCAGGTCAGAAAGCTGGTACCCAGCCGTGACCAGACACTGCAGGAGGAGCTGGCCCGCCAGCAGGTGAATGAGAGGCTCCGGCGACAGTTTGCAGCCCAGGCTAATGCCATAGGACCCTGGATCCAGGGAAAGGTGGAGGTAAGTTTCTGGGAGAGCTGGGCCAACACAGGGATGGGCATGGGAGCTGGCCCACAGGGAGGTGAGAGTTCTTGTTCTTCTTGGGTACCCTTGCAGGAAGTAGGGCGGCTGGCAGCTGGGCTGGCTGGCTCTCTGGAGGAGCAGATGGCAGGTCTGCGGCAGCAGGAACAGAACATCATCAATTACAAGAGCAACATCGACCGGCTGGAGGGTGACCACCAGCTGCTGCAGGAGAGCCTAGTCTTTGACAACAAGCACACAGTCTACAGCATGGAGGTAGGGTCTCACCCTTGGGAGAAAGGGAAGGGAAGCCTGGCCTGATGACAGCTGGAGAGAGCCTGTGTGTCCCAGGAGGGTCGCCAATTCAGCCTGGCAACCATTTGTGATGCCCCTTTGGCTATCCCGCAGTGGAAAGTGACTTGTCTAGACTAGGTGTGGTGATGTACATCTCTTATGTCACTTGAGATTCTTGAGGATCAGGAGGCCAAGATCATTCTCAGCTATGTAGAGGTCCAATAAGGGGGAAGGTTTGCCCAATGCCACAGTAAGTTAAGAATACAATTAATGGGCTGGTGAGATGGCTCAGTGGTTAAGAGCACTGCTCTTTTGACTGCTCTTCTGAAGGTCCCGAGTTCAAATCCCAGCAACCACATGGTGGCTCACAACCATCCGTAATGAAATCTGATGCCCTCTTCTGGAGTGTCTGAAGACAGCTATAGTGTACTTACATATAATAAATAAATAAATCTTAAAAAAAAAGAATACAATTAACTAGACAGCCAGGTATGGTTGTGCATGTCTTTAATCACAGCATTTGAGATGCAAAGGCAGGTGGATCTCTGAGTTTGAGGCTAGCCAGATCTACATAGAGTCCCAGGACAGCCAGGGCTACATAGAGACCCTAAGACCTGGCTATTCCCTGACCACCCTGTCTCTCACTTTCTAGCACATTCGTGTGGGCTGGGAGCAGCTGCTCACCTCCATTGCCCGAACCATCAATGAGGTCGAGAACCAGGTACTGACCAGAGATGCCAAGGGCCTGAGCCAGGAGCAGCTCAACGAGTTCCGCGCCTCCTTCAACCACTTTGACCGGGTCGGTGGGATCTAAGTCCTCTGGGGTCTAAGTCCTGTGGGCTGAGACTTGAGGGCGGGTGGGATTTGGAGACCAGACCTGATATCCATTCACCCTCGACAGAAGCGGAATGGGATGATGGAGCCCGACGACTTCCGAGCTTGTCTCATCTCCATGGGTTACGATCTGGTGAGTGCCATGGCCACCTCAGAAACATCATCATATCCCTTCCCTCTGCCTGGCTGCCTCCTCACACCATCACACTCACGCAAAGGCTATTTAAGAAACTGAGAAGTAAATTAACTAGTCCAGTGTGACCTTAGCTTGGACCATTTTTTTCCCCTTCTAAGAAACAATGCTAAGTTGTAAAATATCTGACTCATGAAGCAAGAGAGGGAATTGCCACAGGCAAATGGCTACTTCTTTCTGCCTAGCATGAAGGGCTCCCTAAAGCCAAGCTGACTGATGTCTTGGGAAGAGGATCTCTTGTCACTGGGGAAATATAAGCCAAGTATGAAAAATCCCCAGGAGGGGACATGAGAAGCAAGACCTCTTGCCTTTAGCATGTATGGACACAGTGCCTGGCCTCTATCTCTGCAGGGAGAAGTGGAGTTTGCTCGAATCATGACCATGGTGGACCCCAATGCAGCTGGGGTTGTGACCTTCCAAGCCTTCATTGACTTCATGACCCGAGAGACTGCTGAGACAGACACGGCTGAACAAGTGGTAGCCTCCTTCAAAATCCTGGCAGGAGACAAGGTGAATCTCATTCAGGGGAGGGGCTGGAAGGCTAGGACATGACCCAAGACCCATGGTCACTTAATGTCTCCTTTCTAGAACTACATTACCCCAGAGGAGCTGCGCAGAGAGCTCCCAGCTGAGCAGGCCGAGTACTGCATCCGTCGGATGACGCCCTACAAGGGATCTGGGGCTCCATCTGGAGCTCTGGACTATGTGGCTTTCTCTAGTGCCCTCTATGGAGAGAGTGATCTCTGACATTCTCAGTGGAAAAGAGAGAGGGCACTTCCTGTGGTGGATTCTACTGTCCCTCAGGGCAAGGGCTTCAGATCATCCAGTGCCGTGTTTCTGAATAAAGATCAGGCTGTGGGCCTCTCCCATCTGTTTTTGTTTTTTTTGTTTATTTTTGTTGTTTTAGATTTATTTATATGAGTACATTGTCACTGTCTTCAGACACACCAGGAGAAGGCATCGGATCCCAATACCGATGGATGTGAGCCACCATGTGGTTGCTGGCAAATGAACTCAGGACCTCTAGAAAAGCAGTCAGCTTTTGGTTCTTAAGGGGAAACCTGACCTCTGGAGGTCCCTGGTGGGACGTCTACCCCACCCTGACCCACCAGGGGTCCCTAGGACCCATCTTTTCCTTCAGAGACTAAGCACTTACACCACACAAGGAGAGCAGGCTACCTCTTTATTGCCCTTAGAGAAGGCTGGTTACAACTTTCCTGGATGTGGAAAGGGACCAGAAAATTGACAGTATCAGACCGAGGAACACCAAAGCAGAAAGACAGAGCCTGCTGAGGACAGATCTAGCATATTTTCATACTACATCATACTGTAGCCCAAGGTTCTTGCCCCGGCGCTGGCTTCCATGAAAGCCTCCTGCACCTCAGGAGCCTCCTAGCTACCACAATCCAACACAGATGCAGCTGGGGAACGTCAGGTGAGCACAAGAGGAAAGAGGGAAGGAGGGGCCCAGGGCCCACTGCTCACCCTGAGGTACAAAGTGCCTGGTCCTTAGCCAGCTCTGTCTCTTGAGGAAGGGCCTGAGCATGAGTCAGGCTAAGGAAGGGGCCACTGTGACAACATCAGGTCCTGAGCCAGCAGTCTCTCAGTTCACCACTGCTGAGCTGGCCATGGTATTCACACCACAGGCCCCGGATCCACGGTACAAGTAGTAGTAACCCTGCAAGACAGTGGGGCTTGGTTAGAGGGCTTGGGTGAGGGAGAGGCTGGCTGAAGGCGGGGGTCAGGGGCCAACCAGGGAAAACTCACCTCCTCACCCCAGTCACTGCCCCAGCTGTTCTTGATGGCCCAGTAAGGAATGGTGGAGCCTGGGGAACAATATGGAGTACAAGAAGTCAGAGACCTTTCTCCACTCAGAGATTCATACACTGCACCCTTCAAAAATCGTCAGTGGGCCTATAGTGTAACAGGAAGTAGGAAAACAGTAAAGAGCCCGTAAGGCCCACCTACCATCCTCATGGAGACCTCGTAACGCTTAGAGAAAGCACCTGTCCAATTGCCTCTGGAATACCTCCAACCTCCCCCAGCCCCAGCTTCCCTACCTACAAAACACACTGGTGTTTTTCTGAGGTTGGGGTTCAGGACGAGGTTTTCAGGCATTACCAGGGTGATGCCCCTCAGAAGGCCTGAGAAGCTGCTATCTAGCCTCTGACTGGGGCCTGAGGTAGATGGAAGGGAAGCAGGAGGCCAGTGGAACTCACGGTTGCCATAGCCCACCAGCAACACAGCATGGTCGATGAACCAAGGACTGCAGAGGGGCCGGAATGGGTGAGCAATCCCATGGCGATAGAACTGAGAAGAAAACGAAGCAGGGGGCCAGCTTCAAGGAGAAGGCACAGACCAGATGGGAAGGGACAGAGAGGTCAGGACCTCACCTGCATGCCGAAGGCGTTAATAGCAACTGAGATCGGTCCTTTCTGGGCCAGCCAGGCTGCTATCTCTGAAAGGAGAACGCAGTGCCCGTAATACCTTGGCCCAGCAGCATGACCTGGACCCACCCACAGGGACTCCCCCACACACACACACACACACACACTCACTATTCTCATTCCGGCTCAGCTCTACTGAGTCATTGATATAGACTTTTGCCATCTGTGCTGAGAAGTTGCAGGTCTGAACGTGGCCCTGGTAACCGTAGTCATCCTCTGTCTCCAGCCCTCCTGGGGAATAAGTAGACTCCTGTTTATGACTTACTCACATTCTCCCAGACAGAAGACTGCAGAGCATCCCACAGACATGAGAGCACATGCTCCTTACATACCACATACCCCCTGGGCCCCGGCACCCCTCTGAGGAAATCTCCTCAGACTAGTGATGACACATCCAGGGATGAGAGGGTGTGGGGGAGAAGCTACAGTGTCTATCAACAAAGGCAGGCCTCCACTCCCACCTCTGCCTCTGTGCTGAGGCCTTATCTCAGGCTGCCTGGCACCTCTGCCCTCTGCTGTTTGTCCTGCTCTGACAGTCTACTGTTGATGTAGCTCACACCCTTGGAGGTGCCTGGACCAGCTTCTTTCTAAGCTACTGCAGGCTCTTAGTTCACCATCCTTCTACTACCGCAGCCCATGGCTGAATTTAACACCTCCCCCTCAGGAAAGAGATGCGTTGCTGTCTAGTTTGGTAGAATAATAAGAACACAGACTTCTAGGAGGTGAAAACACCAAGATCCACTGGGTCCTTGTCATGCATCAGAATCTTACATCTATTCAACTACCTTACTTGCCATTGGAGACAATCATACCAAGCGGACATTGTATATCCCATTTCACAGCTAAGAAAACTGAGGCTCTGACATAACTCACTTACCGTAGGTCTTCAGTCAGAAACAGTCAGCATAAAGACTAGAACCCAGTTCGGTGTTACCCTAATGCCCTCTTGCAGAGAGGTGGTACCTGCTGCTGCTCCTAACCAGATTAACACATACCCAAATCCTTTATGGCTGCGTAGGCGTTGGAGGGCAATCCACCCATGCAGGCCTTGTCCACCTTGTCGCAATCCAAGAGCTCTAGGAGACAGAAGGCTGGTTCCCAGGGGCCCTCTGAAGGGGCTGGCCTGGGGGAAGGGGACTAGAGCAGGATGCTTACCCTGCTCTGACAGGGAGAGTAGAGTCCCCCGGTTCAGGAACCACTGGCCCTCCACGTTGCCTGTGACAGAAAAGGCCCAGCAGGAGCCACACATGCCCTGCAAGACAATGGTCACGGTCAAGGCTCTCTCTTCAGGCCCTTCCTGGCAGTCTGCCTTCCTGTTCCCACTTCCGGGACTCCCAACCTGGTTCTTCACTTCAGTGACAGCCCCTTTCCTCCTCCAGTCCCATTCGGGCGGGGCGAGATCATTTATGGACTTGGCTGGACTCATCTTCCTGCCAGACTCCTTCTGTAAGAGGGGATTCAGGTAGATGGTGTGGAATTCCTCCTCTGTGGGTAGAGAAGGGCGGGGCAGAGAGGAGTGAGTATTTGAAGCCAGCCCTCATGAGGAGCCTGAGCAGCACAAGTTCTGTGTAGGCTTTGGTCACCATCCCCACCTGTGAGGTCACTGAACTTGGTGATCCCATACTGAGCTGTGCCGCGGTCCAGGGCCTGAATCTTCTGTGCTCGTATCATATTCCTGGCAAAGACAGTGAAGCGCCACTGGGCTTCTGAGGACCAAAGAGAAGGAGAGAGTCTTGAACCCAACCAGATCAGAATAGGAGAGATAAGTGGGGGTAAATGTCTGAGTGTATGTGAGTGTGAATGATTGTGTGTATGAGTGTGCGAATTAGTGTGTGAACATGAGAGTGACTTTTTTTTTTTTTTTTTTTTGGTTTTTCGAGACAGGGTTTCTCTGTATATCCCTGGCTATCCTGGAACTCACTCTGTAGACCAGGCTGGCCTCGAACTCAGAAATCCGCCTGCCTCTGCCTCCCGAGTGCTGGGATTAAAGGCGTGCACCACCACGCCCGGGGAGAGTGACTTTGTGTATGCATGTATGCACATACATGTATGCACGTGTGGTGTGTGTGTGTATACCTTTGTGTATGTGCATGGATGAGTGTGTGCCTTTGTATATACTTCTATATACATACATGTGTGTGTTGGTATGGGTTTTGTGTGTGCGTGTGTGTGTGTGTGTGTGTGTGTGTGTGTGTGTGTAGATCAAAGGACAACCTCTGGAGTCATTTCTCAAGGCCTTCCACCTTTGTTTGAGGCACAAATGGTCTCTTTTTAGTTTGGAGCTCAAGTGAGCTAGACCAGCTGCGATGAGCCTATTTCTTTCTCCCTTTTCACTGCTGCTGGGGTTACAAGTCCAGACCACCATCATCGGGCTTCTTCGGTGGGTTCTGGGGAGTGAAGTCAGGTCTTCACATTTTCAAGGCAAGGGCTTTATTAACTAAGTCCCTGCCTTAGTCCCTGAAGCTGTTTGTAAGGATAGAGTAAGACATAAGGGTAGCAGACGTCAAAGTGAGAGGCATGCTCAACTTTGGGGGCCCAAACTGGAACAATGACTTATTGAATATAAAACCAGTAATCTAGCTGGGCGGTGGTGGCACACGCCTTTAATCCCAGCACTTGGGAGGCAGAGGCAGGCAGATTTCTGAGTTCAAAGACAGCCTGGTCTACAGAGTGAGTTCCAGGACAGCCAGGGCTACACAGAGAAACCTTGTCTTGAGAAAAAAAAAAGAGGGCTGGTGAGATGGCTCAGCGGGTAAGAGCACCCGACTGCTCTTCCGAAGGTGATAAGTTCAAATCCCAGCATCCACATGGTGGCTCACAACCATCCGTAACGAGATCTGGCTCACAACCATCCGTAACGAGATCTGGCGCCCACTTCTGGAGTGTATTTACATATAATAAAATAAATCTTTAAAAAAAAAAAAAAAGAAAGAAAGAAAGAAAATTAAAAACAAACAAACAAACAAACAAACAGTAATTTAATTGAGACTGAAGAGTGTCATCCAGGAGAGGTTACTGGAAAGAGGTTACTGACAGAGGAAATCCAATGGATGGATTAAAAATCTGGTCTAAGCCTTACCCATCCTGCCTAGAGGGATGAAGCTCATGGTCTCTGGCTAGGAAGATAAGATGGAAGGAGGAAAACAGGCCACTCCTTGACAAGATGGCTGCCTAGAAAGCTGGATAGGACCTTAGGGATATGGGCTCCTTGAGAGACACAAGATCCTTTTTGTTTGGTTTCAGACCCCTGGACCGGGGACTGAGGTGCATATGTTACATATCAAAGCCGACCTGGCCTCCAGCTTCTTCCAGCATCCCTCAGTCTCTACCCTGGCATACCCCGCACCCCACTCTGAACTTTCCGCTGCCCCCAGAAGCTCTTCCAGATATAATCCCAACATTTTGGCCTCCTCACTCTCTCCCTTTTCTCTTCTTCTCCTTCTCTTCTCTCTGTGTAGGCCCGTTCTCCCTTTCTCTCCCTCACCTCCTTTCCCCATGGTGATTTCTGTGGCATAGTCCTTGGGGCCAGTGAACTTGCCAGAGAGCAGCTTCCCAATAAACCTGCAGTTAATATCATCTAATCTGTCTTGATTTGGCTCATATTACCAGCGGAGAAATAACTTATCATTTGTGTACTTTATCTCCCCAGTGTCAAGGTGCCAAGACGGGAGAAGGCCCAAGTCTGACTGAGACAGATGACAAGGTTGGGGCCTACCTTCCCTTGATTCATAAGTCCGGTTATAGGTAGTCATAAAGTCCTTGAAGAGTGGAGCCATCTTCACAGAAAAGTCCTAGGAAGGCAAAAGGGAGCTCATTTAAAAGTTCAGCCAGACCCCAGTACGCTAACTGAGAGCTCTACCCTGGAGGACCAAGACAGGGAAGTCATTATGGGAAGAGGAAGTGAGGGGGAAGAGAAAGGGTGTGCAGAGAAAGAGAAGAGAAGGAAAAGAGGATTAAGGGGCCATTGTCTCTCCTAGACACAGGGTCCTCACCTGGGGCAGGGGATCCTTGTCCAACAATGGAAGGAATGAGCTGAAAGTCACATTTCTAAACTCTGGATAGGGTCGGAACAGAGAGGTAATTAAGGCTGGATTCTGACTCAAGTATGGTCTGGGCTCTCCCAGTCTCCTTGAGCTAATCCAGCACCTGTAACCTTGGCATTCACTGGGCTACAGTCCCTCCTCAGTAGCAAGTGTTCTTTTAGCTCTTCCAGGACTTCAAAACTGCAGAGCTGGAGGCAAAGAAAGAAGACGGTCTCGGGACAGTTTGGAACAAGGTCCTGGCAAGAGCAGCTAGAAGTTCCTCAAAGGAGAGCCTCATGGAAGGCAGTCATAACTTGGTGAAAGACCGACCGAGGCCAGCAGCAGACACCCAGCACCCAAACACCTACCCTTTTAGAGCATCTTGGTCTCTAACTTGGTATCTCTGGGGTAACTGATGCCTCGACAGGACCCACCATTCCAATTGCTTGCCAGCTAGAGCCAACAATAGCTGACCCCTTCACTCACCACTGTTTTCTTCGTCTCAGACAGCGGGCATACCAGGGGATCATTGCAAGGTGGCTCCTCTAGTGTGGCTTCCAGGGAGAACAGAGAGCCCTGGCCGGCCTGGATAGAGGAGAAGTTGGGGCTGGCACAGCCATCCCCTCCCCCTTTACTCCTCTTAGGAGATCATTGCCCATCTGTGCCTCCCTGCCGGATACAGGTCTGTACAGGTCCTTCCCTCCCCTGTTCTGGCCATCACCCCAAATTTAAGCCAAACTCCACCTTGCACCATTCCTGGGCCCAGGCCCCGCGCCCGATCCCCGAGCGTCCTCACCCGACGGACGCGCCCGCGCACCGCCCCTAGCACGGCCCTTGTCCCCGCAGCACGGCCGTAATTGTACATGTCCAGCGCGAAGCGGGCGGGAGCCAGCAGCTCCTGGGACGACAAGTTCCAGGCCTGCTCGTCATCCGCCCAGGGCTTGGCGGGGACGGGGCTCAGGGCCACAGTCCGGAGCAGCGTCAGCAGCCACAAAAGCTGCAGCAGGGGCGCCATAGCGAGGTCGAAGCTGCTCGCCCCGATTTACTGACCCGCAAACAGCGCGGATCCAGCGACCCGAGGCGGAGCCTGCTGTCAGAGGCCACAGAGAGTTTCCCTACAACCCTGGAGAGCGCCTGGGCGGCCAATGGGCAGCGATTCCTGGCGCTTGCGCGCTCGCTTATTTACGCGAGGCACGTGGACCACGGGGTGCGGAGGGTGGGGGGTGGGGAGTGGAGTGGCGAGGTGGAGTGAGGGGAGAGGACACTAGGTTGGGAATAAAATAAGAATCTACGACCTTTTCTATCTTACGCAGGAAAAGCCAGATCCTTTTAACCATGGCAGACCTATGAAGTAGATGCGGTCCCATTATGTCGATATAGATAAAGAAAAAGAACTTTAAAGATGACTCTGATAAGAGGTGAACCCAAGCCGGGAGTGGTGACGCACGCCTTTAATCCCAGCACTTGGGAGGCAGAGGCAGGCGGATTTCTGAGTTCGAGGCCAGCCTGGTCTACAGAGTGAGTTCCAGGACAGCCAGGGCCACACAGAAAAACCCTGTCTCGAAAAACAAAAAACAAAACAAACAAACAAACAAAAAATTGGGCAGAGTAGACTAGGAGGAGACTTCCGATCCCAGTGGGGGTGGGAGGTGGGGGAGCAAAAAGAAAGAAGCAGAGAAGAAGAAAGGAAGCGAGGGAGCCAGGGACTCAAACTCTTCTGAGTTTCCATTTCCTGCCTCTGCCTCCCAAGTGCTGGGATTAAAGGCATGTGCCACCACTGCCCAGCACTTCCGCCCATCTTTAGTCTGAATCAGCTCTTTTTTTTTTTTTAAAGATTTATTTTATTTATTATATGTAAGTACACTGTAGCTGTCTTCAGACACTCCAGAAGAGGGCGCCAGATCTCGTTACGGATGGTTTTGAGCCACCATGTGGATGCTGGGATTCGAACTTATCACCTTCGGAAGAGCAGTCGGGTGCTCTTACCCGCTGAGCCATCTCACCAGTCCTTTTTTTTTTTTTTTTTTTTTTTTTTTTTGGTTTTTCGAGACAGGGTTTCTCTGTATAGCCCTGGCTGTCCTGGAACTCATTTTGTAGACCAAGCTGGCCTCGAACTCAGAAATCTGCCTCCCGAGTGCTGGGATTAAAGGTGTGCGCCACCACGCCTGGCTTGAATCGGCCCTTTATTAAGCAATCAAAGGTAATGGATATGAGACCGGAGATGCTCCAAATATCAAGACAATGTCTAGTCTAGACTGCAACCTGCTCTCTAGGCACAGCAATCAGCATCTGAATACAGAGTGCATAAAACCCCCAATGTCACAGCTGGGCCTCTTGGAAGGAGGGTGCGGGACAGAAGACCCTCTCCTGAGTATTCAGCTACCCTTCCAACCAGTTGTTTGCAATTCTATCCTAATTGCACATGGGTTCATAGTCTCTTGGAAGGGCTAGAGCAGTGGTTCTCAACCTGTGGGTTGAGACTCATTTGGGGGTCAAACGACCTTTTCACAGGGTTTGCATGACCCAAAATCCTGCATATCAGATATTTACGTTATGATTCATAAGAGCAACAAAATTACAGCTATAAAGTAGTTAAAAAAATAATTTTGCCGGGCGTGGTGGCGCACGCCTTTAATTCCAGCACTCGGGAGGCAGAGGCAGGTGGATTTCTGAGTTCGAGGCCAGCCTGGTCTACAAAGTGAGTTCCAGGACAGCCAGGGCTATACAGAGAAACCCTGTCTTGAAAAAAAATAATAATAATTTTATGGCTAGGGTTCACCACAACACGAGGAACTGTATTAAAGGGTTGTAGCCTTAGGAAAGTTGGGGACCACTGGTTAGAGGATATGGTTTTGGAAGGACTAGGGACAGAGCTCCACTTACACAGTCATACCTGTTGGCTTAGGTACAAATCCTCTGGCTCCTCCCGGGGACCTAGCAAGAAGGACCTAGCAACACATCACTTGCCAGTGCTTGCTGTGCACTAGCCAGATGCAGCAGCAGCCATGTACAAAAAGGATAGCTTGCTACCCCAGCACCCACACAGACACTTCCTACCCCCTTCTCATTCTCTTTTCTCTCTCTGTATCACATGTTCCCCGCTGGCCTCTCTTTCTTTCTGTCCTTTTCTGAAAGTCCCTACTTTCTCTGCCCTCATGGCTCTGTCTACCTCTACCCCTTCTCCGGGTCCTCACTCCCCTCGCCTCCCCTCCCCTCCCCTCCCAAATCACCCTCCCTTCTGCCAGGTCTGTCACGTGACACGGTTTCTCAGGGCCACACCTTGGTGTAGGTCTGCCAGGTAACTCCTTGCGCCTGCTGCTGCTGCATTATATTTCATAACAGTTAAGATGCCTCATGCGTGCTGGTGCAACGCTTCCCGCTTCCAGGGTGGCTGCTTTAAGGTGCTCCTAATTTAGCCTCTCACCCGTGACTCTGAAGAAAGCCTGAGCCGGGCATGGTGGCGCACACCTTTAATCCCAGCGCTTGGGAGGCGAAGGCAGGCAGATTTCTGAGTTCGAGGACAACCTGGTCTACAGAGTGAGTTCCAGGACAGCCAGGGCTACACAGAGAAACCCTGTCTCAAAAAAAAAAAAAAAAAAAAAAAAAAAAAAAAAAAGAAAGAAAGAAAGAAAGCCTGATAATCTCTGATTCTGCAGTGAACTTTGGAGGGATAGTATCTTGCTCTGCTGTCGGGACCCGAGGAACAGGGGAGATATTGAGATAAACATTACTTGCATCATCCCCCAGGAAAGGAATTTTAGCCAAACATGTGCACACACGAACACACATACACAAAAGAGAAATGAAAAACAAACAAACCAAAAAACAAATTATGGCTAGTTATCTTGTAAAGTGCATTTATAATTTTTTGATATAACAAAGAATGATTAAATCAAGCTATTAACCTATATATCAACTCAAATGTTTGATGTTTGACGGTATGAGGATATTTGAGACTTATTCTTCTTTGGTCTGTGGAAATGTACAGCACTTATGAGCTGTAATAGATCTCAAAGGGGAGAAATCTAGACGCTTAACCTTCATAATCTTCTAAAGAAATTTTGACACTTAACCTTCGTGTGACACTTAAAGCCTCATGACCTTTGATTTTCATCTCCCCACTCCATCCCCTGCTCTGCCCCTCTACCCCTGCTCTGCCCCTCCACCCCTGCTCTGGTAGCTAGCTGGCATTCTACTCAGGTTCTGTGAGTTCCTTACTTTAGATCAAGCATGTGAGATCATCAAGGATTTGCCTTTCTGTGCCCAGCTTACCTCACTCAATGTTTTTCCGTTAAGTGACTGCTGGCTAGTATTTATTTATTTTGAGGATCCTCCCCCTTCCTTGCCACTTCTAAATTTCCCATAATTCATCCTCTTTCTCTTAGTTGGACTTTTTTCTCTTTCAGGTGGAGCTAGAGGAATCTAGGAGTCCACTGCTGCTATGACTCCTCAGAGGCACAAGGTGACACTGTTGAGGTTGGATCCTGCACTATCCAGTGTAAGGAGCCCTGGAACTCCATGAAGGCCTGGAGATTAAGATTTAAAGCTCCCACTCTGAATATGCAGACCCCTGCAACTTCCCCATGTTGGAAACTTGACTGTATAATTTGTAGTAGTGGGGAACTGTGTTCATGCTTTCCCCTAAAAAAGAGTCAGGAAGGGCTGGTGAGATGGCTCAGCGGGTAAGAGCACCCGACTGCTCTTCCGAAGGTAATAAGTTCAAATCCCAGCAACCACATGGTGGCTCATAACCATCCGTAACGAGATCTGGCTCCCTCTTCTGGAGTGTCTGAGGACAGCTACAGTGTACTTACATATAATAAAATAAAATAAAATCTTAAAAAATAATAATAATAAATATTTAAAAGTTAAAGAAATCAAAACCTTGAGTAAGAATAAACATGCCATGAGACAGAACAAACTAGAATGAGTATAGACCAACATGGATTTATCCTTTTAGAAATGCTCTTAAATTTCTATATGGGAAAAGTGTTACAGAGTTTGTGACCCCTAGGAAAAGACCATAGACCCAATCCAATTATAATTAACATACTTACTGATTAGCTGCCACCAGAATAACCAATCTCTGAGTCAAATTTGAGATTGCCATGAAAGAATGGTTTGGGGAAGGACTTCAATATCTATGCAAGCAAGTAAAAATTGTTCTGTTCTACCAGGTTAAATGATTAAAGCAACTCAAAACAATATTTGAGTTTCTTTGTAAGCAAGTTACAGAAGAAGAAAAAAGCAGTTAGTCATATCATTATAAGTCAATAGTCACGGGGGTACATTTTTGTATGTAGGAGGAGTCACTGAGTCAGGGTTACTGGAAACTTATCTTCCAGGGATTGGAGCCAGAGACAAATGGCTGGTGGTTACCAAAATGAATGTCTAGCATAAAATAGAGCTTCTTTAGTCATTAACACTACATATAAAAAGATGAAATTGGGCAACTTGAAGCTAAAAAAATGAAACTCCAAAGCTGTGATGGATCTAGAATGGCATGGGAAATTCAGTGAAGTGGGCTCAGGCAGAGCTCAGGGCTCAGGCAGGGCTCAGGGTGCAGGGCTCAGGGTACAGGGCTCAGGGTGCAGGGCTCAGGGTGTGTCCTACTACAGCATCTTGTTTTGTTTTGTTTTATTTTGGTTTGGTTTTTTTGAGACAGGGTTTCTCTGTGTAGCCCTGGCTGTCCTGAAACTCACTCTGTAGACCAGGCTGGCCTCGAACCCAGAAATCCGCCTGCCTCTGCCTCCTGAGTGCTGGGATTTTTTTTTTTTTTTTAAAAAAACAGGGTTTACCTTATAGCTACAGTTGAACTTGGAATTCACTATATATCTCAGGTGAGCTTCTTGGCAACCCTCCTGCCTTTTTTTTTTTTTTTTTNGCTTTTGTGTCTTACTAAGTTACCCAGTCTGGTCTTGAACCCATTCTGTAGTTCAGGCAGACAGTGGACTTGTGAACCTCTTCCTCCAGATGACTAAGAAGCTAAGGTTACAGACTTCTGCCACTAGGTCAGACTATGTCTGAGATCCATCTCTGGCCTACCCTGCCCCCAATTTTGGGATAGGTTCTTACTAAGTAGCCAGTCCAGGCAAGTCTTCAACTTTTTATGATTCTCTTGCCTCAGTTTTCTAAGTGCTGGGGTCATGGGCATGTGCCACCATGTTCAGCTCCAAGATATGACTATTTTTTAATTGTGTATGTGTGTTCACAGGTGTGTACATGCCACAGCATACCTGTGAAGGTCAGAGGACGACTCTTGGGGGTCAGCTTTTGCCTTCTACCTTATCAAGGTATAGTCTATTTTATTTCTGCCATTGCCTGGTTCACTCCAAGCTGACTGGCCCATTGCTTTTACTTGGGTTCTGGGGGCTGAACTCAGGCTGTTAGACTTGTATAGCTAGCACTTTTACCTTCTGAGGCATTTTCCTAGCTTGAGAGCTAAGACATTTATTCACTCACTTAAGTATTTTTGTAAGCCTGACAATTCTATCCAAACCTGTACACTAGATATCACTGACTGATCTGTAGCTCCAGCTCCTCCCAAAACACACCCCCCTTTTTGTTTTTTGTTTTTGTTTTTCGAGACAAGGTTTCTCTGTATAGCCCTGGCTGTCCTGGAACTCACTTTGTAGACCAGGCTGTCCTCGAACTCTGAAATCTGCCTGCCTCTGCCGCTCGAGTGCTGGGATTAAAGGCATGCACCACCACGCCCAGCTTCCCCCCCTTTTGTTTTTGAGACAGAGTCTCTCCACATAGCCCTGGCTGTTCTGGAACCCAGTGTATAAACAAAGCTAGACTTGAAGTCACAAAAATCCATCTGCTTCTGCCTCCCTAGGTCTGTGACTAAAATTTTATACTCAATACACTTGGCTCTAAGATATTCTTGATGTCCTTAAATATGTTGGAATCTGTGATGGCTGTTCTTGGATGTCAACTTGACTACATCTGGAATTAACTAAAACTCCAAAATAGCTGGGTGCACATGTGAGGAATTTTTGCCTAATTAAATCATTTGAAGTGGGAAGATCCACTTCTAATCTGGATCTTTGATGTGGAAACACACATCTTTAATGTAGATCTTTTTGGGTGGGTAGATCCACCTCAAATCTGGGCCATACCTTCTGCTGGCAGCCTATAAAAAGGACCTGGAAGAAGGAAGCTTTTCTCTTTGCCTGCTTGCCCTCACTCTCACAAGAACAACCCTTCACTGGCATCAGAGCCGACTTCTTTGGGATTCTAATATACACTGAAGACCTGCTGAGACATCCAGCCTCATGGACTGAACAACTATTGGATTCTTGGACCTTCCATTGGTAGACAACCATTGCTGGACTAGCTGGAAGCTAGTTGTTGGACATCCTATAAAGCCATTCTAATAAATTTTTGTCTGTCTGACTATTTACCTTTATCTATGTGTAGATACAGACATACATATATAAATTTATTCTCTAAGTTCTGTTCCTTTTGAGAACCCTAATATAGTACAAAGTTATAAAAGCTCAAAAAAAAAAAAATACAGCTACTCAGGCAGTCGTGGCATACAACTTTAATCCCAGCACTTGGGAAGCAGAGGCAGGTGGATCACCAAGTTTGAGGCCAGCCTGGTCTGCAGAGTAAGTTTCAGAACAGTCAGGGCTACACACAGAGAAACCCTGTCTTAAAAAACCAAAAATAGCCGGGCATGGTGGCGCACGCCTTTAATCCCAGCACTTGGGAGGCAGAGACAGGCGGATTTCTGAGTTCGAGGCCAGCCTGGTCTACAAAGTGAGTTCCAGGACAGCCAGGGCTATACAGAAAAACCCTGTCTCGAACCCCCCCCCCCAAAAAAATGATAAAAAAATAAATAAAATAGAAAATATAGCCTATTACTATCCATGCCTCCCCCAGAAGGTCAGTCCCAGGTGGTGGAAAAGACACGAACTTAGGACCAGCTTTCATATTGTACTAGAAGGATTCATTCAAGCTCCCAGAGGAGGGAGGCACCTAACAGTCCTAGCCACTATGACACCTGTGCTTCCAGCATAGCACAATGACCCTAATTAGACTCAAGGCCCACTGAACAAGAGGTAAACCATTCCTGGAGTTGAAAGTGTAGCTAGTTACTCGGGGCTAGTGGAGTCACAGATCTTAGAGGAAAATTTACAACCACTACTTTACTAAATCAGCATAATCCCTAACAACAAATGAGGCATTTGTCTTTATGCCTACAGATAGCATAGTCTGAACCCCTCATCAAGGACACCTCTCTTTGCAAAAGGCAGAGAGAAAGCAACAACCAACAAAAATGTAGAGTAGTGGGAGGCAGAGGAAGGCAGATAGATCTTTGTGAACTTGAGCCCAGCCTGGTCTACTACATAGTGAGACCCTGTCCAAAACAAAACCAACCAATCAAACAGAAAGAACGAAGAGGAAAGCAACATACAGTGTGAGCATCTAACGCCCAGTAGGTGCCTCAACAAAACTTGCTAAATACAGAAACTGATAACAATTGTTTTGCAAGGAAGGAAACTGGGGGTTGGAGGGTTTTTTGTCTTTTTCTTTCTTCTTTCTTTTTCTTTCTTTCTTTCTTTCTTTCTTTCTTTCTTTCTTTCTCTCTCTCTCTCTCTCTCTCTCTCTCTCTCTCTCTCTTTCTTTCTTTCTTTCTTTCTTTCTTTCTTTCTTTCTTTCTTTTTGAGACAGGGTTTCTCTTTATAGCCCTGCTGTCCTGGAACTCAGAAATCCACCTGCCTCTGCCTCCTGAGTGCTGGGATTAAAGACATGCGCCACCACGCCCAGCTCTTATTTTTAATTGTGTGTTTGTGTGATATGTTCAGGTGCCCACAGAGGTCAGGGGTGTCAGGTGCTGGAGTTACAGGAGGTTACAAGCCACCAGTGTGAGTGCTAGGAATCTACTAGGTCTTTTAAAACACTAGGCTACATCTCTGCAGCCCTGGAAACTTACTCTTCAGTATACACCTTGATATACCAAGTGATTTTGTTAACAAGTCCTGCCAACAATGTGTAAGCACTAGAAGTGACAACATGGACCCAGATCCTCACAGAGAAGTTAGGTAACTTACCATAAATCATATAGGCAGGGTTTATATACGTATGTTAATTCCAGAGCCCTAGCAATCAAGGATTATGATACTGAGCTGGGCGAGGTGGCGCATGCCTTTAATCCCAGCACTCGGGAGGCAGAGGCAGGCGGATTTCTGAGTTTCAGACCAGCCTGGTCTACAAAGTGAGTTCCAGGACTGCCAGGGCTATACAGAAAAACCCTGTTTCGAAAAACCAAAAAAAAAAAAAAAAAAAAGAAAAAAAAAGGATTATGATACTGGGCCTAAACAACAAGAGAGATTTGGAGCTCTTATCAGCCAATTCAGTGCAGTGAGATAGTCACTATATATATATATATATATATATATATATATATATATGTATTTTTTTTTAAGGATCACAGCTTTCTCTGTCTGACTTCTATTATAACAAACTCCAAGGGACCATCTGATGTGGGATTTTGGTTGTATTGTGCAGGATGGTGGACATACATAGAAACACCGAGTTTGAGGATCCTTTTATTTAGAATATCAAGAAAAAGAATCTCAATCTCTTTTGAAGATAATCTATATTTCTTCCAAAGTCATTGGAAGTTCCATGTGAGCATTTGGGGGTGAGGAAGGGTTTTGGGGCACTTGGCCCCCTTAGTGAGTAGTGGGAGTATTCCCAGGGGCTACTAAAGCCTGGTGGCTGCTCCCTGTGAATGTGGATGATTGGCGGAAGGTTTTCTGGGCCCGGGTCAGACTGTGAATCCGCCGCCGCTGCTGGAGCCAGTACAGCATCTCCACTTTGTCCTGCTTCATCTTCTTCAGATAGCTCCGCCCCTTGAAGGTCACTGGCTCCCCAAAGACTGACTCTATCTTTTCCAACAAGGAAACCAAAGAAGATTCCATTCGATTGAGCTTCCTTTGGAGATAGGTACGGAACCGATTCTCCTCCAGTAATCGATTCGTCAACAAATCAGGCTTTTGGAAGAAGCGATTTGGGTCGGAGGCTTGTTGTTCAAACCACTCCAGTCTTCCTAGCAAGAACTCCCTCTTTTGAATGGGCTTCAGGACCTGCTCCCAAGCCTTGATCAATGCTGGTAGCTGTTTCAGGCGTGCATTGGAGCTGTATTTAATGACCATGTCTAGCTGATTCTGTTCAGGGACTTCCAGCATGACCCACAGTCGTTTGAGACGTTGCTGCAAGTTATAAATGTAGGCCTTCCCAGGTCCTGAGCCGTCTTCTATCACTGAGCTCCAATCCCATTTTCCTGGCATGACCTCTAGCTCTTCATCTTGCTGCAGGGGAGGGGGTTGCTGAATATCTAGGAACTCTTGGGCAGGGGCTGGTGCCTCCACAGGAGCCTCTATTTCATACATTTGGAAGATGACATGGAGGAAATCCGACTCCTGAAAGGAGAGGAACTTGAAGTAGTCCTCTGAAGACACAGAGGGTTTCATCCAGTTCATCCATATACTGTGTCTGTTTGGTCGCTTGTCCCCACTTTTGTGCTTTGGGGGTACTGTGAGAGAAGGCCTATTCTCAGGGATTGGCTGCGGAGTGCTTGTTTTTCTGGAGTAAAATCCAACCAGATTATAGTTGATGATTGGCATGTGTTTATCTTGGTGTAGAAAAGATGAGGCCAAGTAGGAGGACCAATCTTTATCTGCTGAAGGCTCAATTTGGGCTCCTTCCTCAAAAGATAAGTGACTATCAGAGACTCGGCTCATCAATTCCTTGTATACCTCTTTGGTGGTGTTCCCAACAAGACGGTCTGCATCCATTTCTTCGATGGCTTTACCATCCAGTTCCCCAGTCAGATGGTTGTATAGGACTCCAGCCCCCTCAACGTGGAAAGAGTCACTAAAGTATCTTTCAGAGAGTTGCACAGTAGCTACCTGGACTATGACTTGATCATGTACCTTCAAAGTAACAGTGACTGGCTGTGGGTGAAGTGGGATGATTCTTGGGGGTTGGAGATCCCACTTTCCAGAGGCTTCTTCCTCCTGCAGGCTCTTGAGCATTTGTTGCAGTTCCTCTAGGTGGTGCTGGGCGGTTAGGCGCCGGGTAAGGACCCCGAGGAGAGGAGGCAGGCCAGAGTCCAGCAGGGAGTAGCGACTCCACTCCATTTTCATGATCTTCATTTTCTGCTTCAGATCCTCAGCCACTATGTCCCGGAATGGCAGTGGTTTACTCTCTGAAGCCAAGATCAGCGGGGTGAGGGGATGAGGGGAGGGAAGAAGGCCCAATTCATCTGCCAGACTCCACCCCTCATGAAGACAGGGCATGGACTGGCCCCTTTGGAGCCAGGAATGGACTGGTGAAGTGGGAAATTGGGTACTCTCACTGCTGAGAGAACGGCTAGGCAGTGGTACCATCTGTGTGAGTCTCTCTTCAATTTCTTTGTCCTTTATCATGGAGGGCACCCAGAGCAGCTGCTGTCTACTCTTCAGCTGGGGGATGGACTTCAACTCTTCCACTGGATCGGGTTCCGGTTCACTGGGGAAATCATACGGGCGGCTGAGTTGGACAAGGTAGTTCAGGTTGAGGCTAGAGCACGGTACGTGGTCCAAGCCAGTGCTGTGAGGCCAGGTGATTGGACAGAGCTTGAAAGTCCCAGGGGGACAGGGAGGGGGACGCAATTTGGCTATGCCTCCCTGGGTGTGGCTTAAATTTAGCAGGGTCTGAAAATCAGCCAGCAGGCAGCGATAGACATCAGGACTGGTGAGGAAGACTGTGCAATCCCTGGCAAGGTTGACTGCCAACCGGCTGAGGGTGGCTGATTCAGTGAAGACCCTTCTAGAGGTCGGCAGGGTCACCAGCAGGTGCAGGTAGCGTACGAAGAGCTGCTCACTACTGATCAGCACGTAGGACTCTAGCCGCTGCCGCAGCTTCTGGTTGTTTTCGTAGTCCAGAATGGGTTCTATAGGAGGTTCCCGCCAGTTGCACTTCAGCTCTTCTAGGATAACCTCAGTGAGACGAAGTCGGTCCTTGGCAGTTACTCGTGCCGCCCGCCCGCTGCTTGCTAGCCGCTTGGACACCTGGCGGCACAGCGGCCCAACTTTCAGCTTCGCCAGCGGGATGGATTGCAAAGGCGCGGCATCTTGAGAGGGGCGCTTCGGAGGCTCTGGAGGAGGCTTCGCCTCTCTGGGGAAGAGCGACAGCGGACTCAGCAACCGGTGATAAATCGGCTTGAGGTCAGGTTCCTGACTGTGTGGTTCCATCTTTACCAGGTGGTTCCGCCTGAGCCGGTAGAGGACGCCAAATGGTTACTAAGGAAACTGCATCAATGCGCCTGCGCAGCCAGTAGCTCTGCCGGACAGCTCAGAGGCCTCAGCCTAACGAGCGCACGCGCCAAGGAGGTGGAGCTAAGGGCGGCCCCTGAGACTCCGCCCATCCCACAGAGCCGAGTTGTGTTGGTCTCTGGATCCTACCGGTTCCGTGCGGCCCAGGCAGGGCATTGACAACAGCCAGGATGGCTTCGAAGTCGGGGGACGGTGGGACTGTGTGTGCGGTGAGTGAAAGCTTCATATGGAACCTCGCATAACTTCAGCCCTTGGGGTGATCATTATCTTGGGAAGCCAGGAAAGAACAGGCTCCTGGGAAGGTGAAATTCCGGGGTTAGGGTGGGGAATGCCCCTCACAGTGGGAGTGTGGGAGGGTAAGACCACGATCCTGGAATGTTCATGAGATAATAAAGAAGGAATTTGAAGAGAAGTCATGTGCAATGTGTGCTAAGAGACATAGGGAAGGTGGCGAGTCAGGATCATGTCTGACTTGTACCCGGGCCTTGCTTCCCTTACAGCTGGAGTTTGCAGTGCAGATGAGTTGTCAGAGCTGTGTGGACGCTGTGCACAAGACCCTGAAAGGGGTGGCAGGTAAGAGCAGACTAAATCTTTCTGGGATCAGCAGCAGTATTCTGGTTGCACAGTTGCAGAAACAATGAAAGGAACTTTCTCAGAGTCCCGGAGATGCAGGGGCAGAGCCTAGAGTGTAGGCCTCAAGCTTTGCCTAGCCAGAGCTTTCTTCTAGTACAAACTGCCTGTCCATCCAGCTGCTGAACAGCATGGAACTAGCCAGAGTATAGAGCACTTCCTACCAAGGGTATTGGGGAGGGGGCAGGGGGGACATTTGAGGTCTGGCTTGGGAAACAGCACAGATCTGAGAAAGCAGACAACATCCCTGGCCCAATTCAGGGACCTTAAGCCAGGAGGTCTGCAGGTGGGTGACCTGGCAGAAGACGAAAGATATGAAAGGCAGAGTCATTTTCCTGACGCTAGAAACTGGCTTATTTTGATTCTGTTAAATGTTCATTCTACCTTTCAGCCAGTATAGATTAGACACTGGGGGCTTCTGAGGGAAAATGTTTACCCCTATGCTTAGGTAAAGATCATATAAGCTTTGGCAAAGGAGCGCTCCTAGAACACTTCCTTGGGAAGCCATGGTGGCAACGGGAAAGAAGGAGATAAGAGTCTGAAGCCAGGACACTGGCAGGGAAGAACGAGTGCGTATAGTTTCACAGATGCACTTTGGAGTTAGACCTGTTTACATTTGGATGCCCTTTTTGCCACATACTAGCACAGCTTCGTGCTTCTTTTCTTTTTTTTTTCCCTCATTCTGTTCAACCCTGCTCGCTCCGGTCGACCACGCTCGCTCTGGTCGGTCTCTCCGGTCCAAGGATTTGTTTTATTATTATTCATAAGTACGCTGTAGCTGACTTCAGAAGCACCAGAGGAAGGGCGTCAGATCCATTACGGGTGGTTGTAAGCCACCATGTGGTTGCTGGGATTTGAACTCATCACCTTCGGAAGAGCAGTGGGGTGCTCTTACCCGCTGAGCCATCTCACCAGCCCCTCGTGCTTATTTTCTATGCTTCTGTTTCTGCAGTGTTTGAACAGTGTTCATAACTCAGTGTTGTCATGAGGAGTGAATTAGTTGATACAAGCCTTGAGCATGTAGTGAGAGCCCACTCAATTTCAGGGGATTGTAAGAGGAAAGAGGAGAAAAGCTTACAGGCAAAGGTGATGTTTTAGGAGGAAGATTGGGGGAACTGATTGTTTTGTGTTTTGTTTTATTTTGAAATAAGGTCTCTCTCCATATAGCTCTGGCTTTCCTGGAACTCACTATGTAGGCCAGGCTAGCCTGCAGTTCACAGAGATCTGCTTACCTTCACCCCCGAGCGCTGAGATGAAAGGTGTGCATGCGTGCACGAGCCACCACACCTGACCTGGAACTATTATTTGATTTATTATTAGTGAGTGTGTGCATGATGTGCTTTGGGGAGGGGGTTGTGCATGTGGAGGTCGAGAACAACTTCAGAGTTGGTTCTCTGCTTCCAACTGTCAGTTGTGTAGCAAGAACAGTTCACCAGGGCTAGAGAGATGACTCAGCAGTTAAGAGCACTAACTGCTCTTCCAGAGGTCCTGAGTTCAATTCCCAGCAATCATCTGTAATGGGATCTGATGCCCTCTTCTGGTGTGAATGTACTCACATACATAAAATAAATAAATATATATATTTTAAAAAGCACAAAAAGAAAAAAACAAAAACAAAAAACCAAAAAACAAAAAACCCAAACAAACCAAAAAGCAGAACCAAACCCGAAAAGTTCATCTATTAAGCCATCTGCCTGGCCTGGGATGAACTTTTTTTTAAGGTTTATTTTATTTTATTTTATTTTTTTCCTCGTTCCGGTCAACCCTGCTTGTTCTGGTCTTGCCCCCCCTTCACTCCGGTCGGCCTGCTCGCTCCTGTCGGCCCGGCTCGCTCCGGTCGGTCTCACTTGCTCTCTCCGGTCCAAGGATTTGTTTACTATTATTATTCATAAGTACACTGTAGCTGACTTCAGACACACCAGAGGAGGGCGTCAGATCTCATTACGGGTGGTTGTAAGCCACCATGTGGTTGCTGGGATTTGAACTCATCACCTTCGGAAGAGCAGTTGGGTGCTCTTACCGCTGAGCCATCTCACCAGCCCCCTTAAGGTTTATTTTTAAAATTTGTTTTATTTAATAAGTATGGGTGTTTTGCGTGCCTGTGTCTGTGAACCATGTGTTTGCCAGGGGCAAGGAAGATGGCTGTGTCAGTAGAAGTGATAGCTGCATCAGTATGAGAATCCGGAGTTCAGATTGCTAGCACCTGTGCTGATGCCAGACTGGTGTGGCAGACAGACCGCCTGTAATCCCAGCCCTCAGAAGATAGACATAGGGATCCCAGAGCAAGCTGGCTAGCTAGACTAACCAAATCAGTGAGCTCTGGGTTCAAGTGACAGAACCTGCCTCAACATAAAAGTAGAGAGCAGTTAAGACAGGTGGACACCACATGCACCCGCACAAGTGCCCCCACACTCAGGAACATGCGTGCATACTACACACATATACACGCCAATAAATAAATAAATAAAAACCCATCACCTTGGCTTCTATGTGGACAGCTACTAAAACAGCGGTTCTTAACCCACATGGGTTTAAAACCCTTTGGTGTCACAGCATTAGGAAGGTTGAGAATCACTGGACTAAAGAAAGAAAACAGGAAGTCCATAGAGAGGGTTCAGGGGCAGGCTAAGGAGAAGTGAGGTGTCTAGGATAAGTGCTGAGGCCTGATTGTGTTTTGCATACACAGCAGATAAGGGTCCTGATGGTCTGGCCTGGCATAGCATGGATTACCAGACCCAAGATCTCCCAGGAGGAGCTGATTCTGTGCTCTGGATGTGGGAGGGCCAGAGTAGAATGTTCCTTGTGACTATCCCCTTTAGAATTGCCTACCTCAGCTGGGTGTGGTGGCGCACACCTTTAATCCCAGCACTCAGGAGGCAGAGGCAGAGGCAGGCAGATTTCTGAGTTCGAGGCCAGCCTGGTCTACAAAGTGAGTTCCAGGACAGCCAGGGATACAGAGAGAAACCCTGTCTTGAAAAAAAAAAAAAAAAAAAAAAAAAAAAAAAAAAAAAAAAAAAAAAAAAAAAAAAAAACAAAGAAAGAAAGAAAAAAGAATTGCCTACCTCACTCTGAAACAGGAGGAGGGGCTTCCAACAGTGCAGCAGGTGGGTCTGTTTGGCAGGTGGATCTTGGAGTATAGCTAAGCCAGCCTTTAGTGAGGGCTCAGTGGAGAAAAAAACAGCAGGCACAGAGCAAATGTGAAGGGCTTCAGGGACAAGCTCCTCCCATGACCTTTGGAAGGAGAATAAAGCTCTCTTTCCTGAGGTCTTAGGCAACTTTCCCTTTCAGTGTATTCTGTAAACTGAAACTCTCCTGCTCAGCTAGGAAAAAACAAGTTGATTTCCCTTACTGACACCAGAAAACATGGTTATCTGAAGTCTCCTTCTGGTGACTAAGAAGCCTACAGAAGCCTTAAAATTGCTCTGTGTCCAACCAAAGTCCCACCTGACTGTTTCCCCAGCAAGAATGCTCCTTGGAAAAACTTTGGCTGGAATGTGTTACTTTTAGTGGAATGGCTCCAACTCCTTCAGATATTCACCTACCATTCCAAAACACAGCTTAAGCAAACCTGGATTCAACAGCATGTTCCTTCGGTGCCCTGAAAGCTGTTTTGGGCTTGTAATCCTAGCACTCCAGAGGCTGAGATAGAGTGTGAATTCAAGGCC
Organism: Mus minutoides; assembly: GCA_902729485.2. Lineage (NCBI taxonomy): Eukaryota > Metazoa > Chordata > Mammalia > Rodentia > Muridae > Mus > Mus minutoides. The sequence continues at coordinate 382,170 of LR753440.1, read as the reverse complement.
AACTTGAATTACAAATTGAGACCATGTTTCAAAAAAAGGTGTGTAGCTAAGAGATGGTTCAGTGGTTCAGTGGTTACTGCTCGGGCTGGTGAGATGGCTCAGCGGGTTAGAGCATCCCACTGCTCTTCCGAAGGTGATGAGTTCAAATCCCAGCAACCACATGGTGGCTTACAACCACCCGTAACAAGATCTGACGCCCTCCTCTGGTGCGTCTGAAGTCAGCTACAGCGTACTTATGAAGAATAATAAAGAAATGAATCCTTGGACCGGAGAGACCAACCGGAGCAAGCGAGGCTGTCTGGAGCGAGCGGAGCCGAACGGGGGACGGCTGGAGCTAGCGGGGCTAGAGCGAGTGGGGCCGAACAAGAACAGCCGGAACGAGCGCAGCCAACAGGAGCAAGCGGAGCCGATCGGAGCGAGCAGGGCTGGGCTGGCTGGAACAAGCAGGGGCTGTAAGGGGCCGGCCGGGAGCGAGTGGGGCTGGCCGGAGCGAGCGGGGTTGACCGGAACAAGGGGAAAAAAAAAAAAGTAAGTAAGCCTAGGTGTTAGATGGCTCAAGAATTATGAGCAGTGGCTGTTCTTCCAAAGGACCCAGGTTCCATTTCTAGCATCCTGGCTCTCAACCGTCTGTAACTCCAGTTCCAGGGGATCTAATGCTTTCTTCTTTTTTTTTTTTTGGTTTTTTGAGACAGGGTTTCTCTGTATAGCCCTGGCTGTCCTGGAACTCACTTTGTAGATCAGGCTGGCCTCGAACTCAGAATAATGCTTTCTTCTAATCTCCACAGGCACCAGGCATATGTGGTGGCATATGTGGTGCACAGACATATGTGTAGGCAAAACACCCACATTCACAAAACTAAAAAAAAAAAAAAGTTATTAGCCACTGAGTCATAATTCAGAATAATATGGCATTAGTTATGTAAAAATCTTTTCATGAGAATGTAAGAATTATCTCATAGGATTACACACACCGAGGTGACTTCAAGGATTTCAAAGGTAATAGGACTTCATTGGCGCTTTGATCTGACACACTTTAAATTTGACCTCTGTGGACCACACATAGTTCCAGTCCTCACTGAGTTGACAGCCTAGTGAGGAAGAAAAGGAGTATAATCAGAGCAGAGTGTGTGCTCGGCTCTAGAGTGAGTACAGTGGACAGTGTGTGTGTGTGTGTGTGTGTGTGTGTGTGTGTGTGTGTGTGTATGTGCATGTGGGGAGGGGGGGAGCCCCAGGAAGCGTGGGCTAGGTCTTCTTACCATGAGTAGAAGGTTTGGGCTAATTGTTTTTGCTCTGTAGGCTGCCTGGACTGAATTCCAGTTCTGTAACCTGTATACTTTCCATATATTGCTACATTGTTCTATGCCACCATAGCCTTATCTGTTAAATAGATAAATTCCCAGGGTTACCCTGAACATGAAATGCAACAGCCCAGGTAAAGCACACCAAAAAGGGTTTCTCAGACTGGAGAAGGATGGGCGGGAAAGGACACTGGCTGCTCCCAGCTTTGCTTTATAGTACCTACATGGCAACTTACAGTGGTCCAGGAGAACCCTAACTGAGACAGGATCCAACGTCTTGTTAGGGTTACCACAGGCACTGCATGCAAATGGTGCACATACACATAAGTAGACAAAGCACTCATCCATATAATCAATAAATCTTAAAGAAAGAAGAGAGCTTAGTCAATGTTACATGCTCAGTGTCAGATCTTAGGATGGGAGCCACGGCCCTCCTTAATGTGAGTAATAGCTTTATTGTGCTGAAATTCACATGCTCTAGAAGTCACCAGTTTGAAGCATATGGTTCAGTTACTTCATTTACTGAGCTATGCAGCCATCCCCTCTACTAGTTATATATTTGTTGCCTTTTTTTTTTTTTTTTGGTTTTTCGAGACAGGGTTTTTCTATGTAGCCTTGGCTGTCCTGGAACTCACTTTGTAGACCAGGCTGGCCTCGAACTCAGAAATTTGCCTGCCTCTGCCTCCCAATGCTGGGATTAAAGGTGTGCACCACCACTGTCCGGCAGTTAGCCTACTTTTATAAAAAAAATTTTTTTTTTTTTGAGACAGGGTTTCTCTGTGTAGCCCTGGCTGTCCTGGAACTCACTTTGTAGACCAGGCTGGCCTCGAACTCAGAAATCCACCTGCCTCTGCCTCCCCAGTGCTGGGATTAAAGGCGTGTGCCACCACGCCCGGCTATAAAAATTTTTTTTAAGAATATTTCATGTTTCAAAAGTCTGAGGTGATGGTACATGCCTGTAATCCTAGAATTTAGAAAGCTGGAGCAGAAGAATTCACCTCAAGTTCAAAGCTGACGTGGGTTAAATATTGAACTCCACACCAGCTTGGGTTACAGAGTGAGACCTTGCCTCAATAAACCAAAAAGTAAGATAATATCTGATGTGTAATGAGAACTCAAAAAAGGGAGTGCTGAGCCAGCCTGGTCTACAAAGTGAGTTCCAGGACAACCAAGGCTATACAGAGAAACCCTGTCTCGAAAAACCAAAAAAAAAAAAAAAAAGGAGTGCAGCTCAGTGATAGAACACTTGTCTAGACTGACTCCCCCCACCCCCTCACAAACACACACGACTCACAAAAATACCACACCCAAGTTCTTAATACTAGAAGGAAGCTTCCAGGTTTACTTCTGGCCATATAAAGCTTTGCAGAAATGGGGATAGGAAAATGCTGTGCTACCAACATGTGGTGCCAGCCCTCTGCTGACCCCTCCTCCCTGTCTCTGCCAGGTGTCCAGAATGTGGACGTTCAGTTGGAGAACCAGATGGTGTTGGTGCAGACCACTCTGCCCAGCCAGGAGGTGCAAGCCCTCCTGGAAAGCACAGGGAGGCAGGCTGTACTCAAGGGTATGGGCAGCAGCCAATTACGTAAGTGACTGCTTATAGTCTTGGTTTTGGCCTTTGGGGTTGGAGCTCTGGAGCAAGAACTGGTATCAATCTAAGAATAGGAGTCTCAGGACTGGGCTGGATTGGCTTTGGGGAGTTATGAGAGTTATGTGAGATTCCTTCCCTGCTCTTTCTGAGCCACTGAAAGGAATGGATGTTGATTCCTTTGAACAAGAGTTAAGGCCACTACCCAAATTCTTTTAGTCAAATTAAATAAGCTTCCCCCACCGCCGCACCTCCCTCCCCGTTAGACAAGACTATTTCTCTTAAAGCAGAGTTTGAGAAAATAGCATTGAACATAGGAAAACATGGTGCTTATATAGCCAAGCAAAACAAAATAAAAACCAACCAAACAAACAAACAAAACAACCCTATAAGTTTAGAGGGTTTCCAAGAGTTTTTGGTAACTTGGCAGAACATCTCAAAATTATTTAGCAGAGTGTCCTATCTTATCAGGGAGGAGGTTAGGGTATAGGGTATGGGAACATGTTAAATTCCAGAAAATATGTCAAGACATGGTTAAACCCAAGTTTTACAGAAAACAGGAATGAACTTATTTTGACCTTGTAACCCAATGGCTTTTAATCTGACAATGCCATCAGGCTGGTCCATTAAGGGCTGGGTGAGATGGAAAGACAGTGAGCATCTCCTACCTTGCAGAGAATCTGGGAGCAGCAGTGGCCATTCTGGAGGGCTGTGGCTCCATACAAGGGGTGGTCCGCTTCCTACAACTATCCTCTGAACTCTGCTTGATTGAGGGAACCATCGACGGCCTAGAACCGGGGCTGCATGGACTCCACGTCCATCAGTATGGGGACCTTACGAGGGATTGCAATAGGTAAGTCATCCTTAACATCCCTGCAGGCTCTTCAGCTATGCACCTTCACATCCTGTCCTCACAAGTAGGGTGCATATACCCAGTGTGCAGATTAGGAATCCTGAGGCTTATAGACGTTACATGGCATAGGAAAGGCTTCAGAGGATACAAATGAACATCTGAGATACAGGGTAACTCCTGGACACAGGGAAGGAAGGGGCCCTGTGCCTAGTAGTGTCTTCTGTAATATGATTGGTTGTTTACTCCTTGGCATCTCCTGAGGCAGAAATTTACAGAAGACACAATCCACATGCTTAGTTTCTATGTTTTTTTGCCCTAATGCTGGCACAGAATAGGGCTGTTTGTTGACTAAAGGAATGAGTGAGTGAATGAATGAAGAACAAAGGTAGTCAGAGAAGAGAGTCTACACACGATTATTTGGATACCTATCTGTTACTTCTCATCCTTAGCTGTGGGGACCATTTTAACCCTGATGGAGCATCTCATGGGGGTCCTCAGGACACTGATCGGGTAAGTGTAGGTTTGGGCTGGGTTTGGACATAGAGTGAATTCAGGGACTCAGAGGTAAGCAGTCAGTTCTTGGGCCTTGCACTGTGATTGCTTTATGTGTGGGTTTCCCCTTGCATCTGATGTTGATTAGCTTAGCAATTTTACTTGATAAGTCTTGTGATCAGGGCCCTTGAGATACAATACTGTACACTCCAGTGCCTGCCCTGAGAAAGCTCAGTCTAGCAGGGGAAATTCCATGGTCATGTAGAAAAATACTCTTGGCAGGGACCCTTGGGGCTTCTTTCTTTTCTATTTTTCCTCTTTGTCCCCTTTGTCCCTTCTTCCCTCAGCCCTTTCCTTTCCTTACTAGGCATGGAGCCTAAGGCTGCACGTATGCTGGGCAGTGCTCCACTAAGGAGCTGCGTTTCCAGCAACGCTGAGGTTTCCTTTGTAGAATTCTTTTCCTGTCTTCAGGGAGTTCCTGCCACATTAGTGGTCTTTGTCTTAAGTGAGTAGTACATCTGTACTGTTAATTATTCAATTGCTTGATTGAGCAGGAAGGTCACAGTGGAGCACAGAGGGTAATGAGCATAATGGTAGCCCGAAAACAGAGAAACAAAAGGTCACAGGAAGAATAAGGGCAAAATCCAGCCCTCAAGGATATTTCCCTGTGGATCTATTTTCTCTAACAAAGCTCTACTTCCTTCCCTTCACTACCTCCCAGTAATGGCAACATATCATGAATCCATCAAGGGATTAATCCATTATGTCAAAGCCTTCATGGTTTACACATCCAGAAATGTGCTTTACAAATCTCTTAGGTGGTTGCCAGTTCAATCAAATTGATAGTTAAGATTAGCCATCACAAGAACATTGCTTTTGTGCTCAGAGATTTTATGTACCCTGGTGCTCTTGTGAGACTTCTCTCAGAGGAGTGCATCCCCTCCCTATACTTGGAGTTAAGCCCTAAGATGAGTTCTCATTCTGAAAGCTAGAGAAAACACACTTCCTTCTTTGCAGGATTCCAGAGTTTGTTTTAATTTTCTATCATTTTTGTTCGTTTGAGATAGTATCTCAGGTAGCCCAGGCTGGCCTCAAAATCATTACGTAGTGAAGGATAGCCTTGAAGTTTTGGTCTTCCTTCCTCTACTTCTCAAATGTTGAGATGATAGGCAAAAGTCACCGTATCCTGCTTTCTATCTCGATGCCAGTCCACAACTTCCTGGCATAAAATCAGTGGAATCCTGATTTTTTATTCCAGCTAGGCATCCCAATCTAGTAGAATTGTGGTACAATTTGAACATTGCTATCTGCAGGCCGGAGATCAAGTGTCCCAAACTCTGAGACTCTATTAAGCGTTTATTTTTAACAAGCCGGGCGTGGTGGCACACGCCTTTAATCTTAGCACTTGGGAGGCAGAGGCAGGTGGATTTCTGAGTTCGAGGCCAGCCTGGTCTACAAAGTGAGTTCCAGGATAGCCAAGGCTACACAGAGAAACCCTGTCTCAACCCCCCCCCCCAAAAAAAAAAGTTTATTTTTAATTAAGAGTGCTCAACCAACCGGAAGTGGTGGTGCACGCCTTTAATCCCAGCACTTGGGAGGCAGAGGCAGGCAGATTTCTGAGTTCGAGGCCAGCCTGGTCTACAAAGTGAGTTCCAGGACAGCCAGGGCTACACAGAGAAACCCTGTCTCAGAAAAAAAAAAAAAAAAAAAAAAAGAGTGCTCAACCAATAAAGTGTCTGCAAATGTTCTAGAACCGTGAGAGATGGCTGGGTGGTTAGAGTTGCTTGCTGGTCTTTCAGAGATAAATTCAGTTCCCGGCAGCCATGTTGGGTGGCTCCCAGTTTCCTGTAAATTCCAGATCCAAGTGATCCCACACCGTCTTCTGGCTTCCACAGGCGCACATCCACAATGTGGTGCACACACATATCTAGAAACATAGATATATGATGAAAATAAAAATAACTTGGTAGATCTGGGCATCGTGGTACACATCTTTAATCCTAGCATTTGGGAGACCATGGAAAGCGGAGCATTGTGAGCTCGAATCTGGCCTAATCCACACGGTGAGTGAGTTCTAGGCCAACCAAGGATGAGAGCTTGTTTCAAAAACAGTTTTTNTATCTATCTATCTATCTATCTATCTATCTATCTATCTATCTATCTATCTATCTAGAACTGGCTCTCCCTTCATGATACCCTCCCTCACAGAGTCCCTTCCCCTCCCCTCTTCCTTTCTCCTCTGAGAGTGTGCCCGCCCCCCTGCATCCCCCTCCCCTGGCACATCATTTCTGCCAGATTAGGCACATCCTCTCCGACTGAGGCCAGACAGGGCATCTCTGTTGGCGAATGGATTCCACAGTCAGTCTAGAGCTTTAAGGAGAGCCTCTGTTCCAGTCGTTAGGGAACCCACATGGAGACTGTGCTGCGTGTCTGCTGCATATGTGCTGAAGGCCTTGTTCCAGCCTGTGTGTGCTCAGTCTCTGAGTTCTCCCAAGGGTCTAGGTTAGTTGACACTGTTGGTCTTTCTGAGGGGTTCCTATCGCTTGCCTATGTTTCTTAATGCATCTAACTCATCTTTTAGGCTTTTAACAGCTCTTTTCTTTTCTAATGGTCAGAGTACCCCCGTCTCTGCTTTGAGGTAGGATGGACCTGTCTTTTTGCATGGTCCGTTGCACAGCGTCATGTTTCTGCACAGCGTCACATCTCTGTTCAGTGTGTAAGTGATGATGCCTTGAATTGAATGCCACTAACATTGGGACATAAAGTGACAACTTTTTATTATTGTTGGGGTCTGGAAATTGCCACTCAAACCATACGAATGCCAATCTCAATTAAGCAAGAATAGTTTATTGAACTCACTGGACATCCAGGTCCACAAAAGGAAAAACCTAATTGTGGCACTAGTCTGTGCTCAGGGCAGGCTTTTGATAGGAAAGCCCAGGTTCAAAAGTTAAAATGCAAGCAGTGAAGTGGTACAATATTTTTGGTTACCTAGACAACGTATTATCAGCTAACTTTGAAAGCTGATTGATCCTGAGTGAGATAAGAAGGTAGATAGGTGTTGAACAGGGGAATTTCAGAACATTGAGAAAATAGGATACAAGTGATTCAACCATAACCTTTTGGCTTATTAGTAGCATTATTCAGTGTCAGAGTAATAACTATGAACTTAATTTCACCTTGTGAGGAACATGGAGTCTGAATGCAAAATGGCTTCATTTATGTTGAAAGGAGCAGGCCTCAATAATTATTTTCCAGTTTTTCTGGGACAGATACCTGGGTGCCTCTGGCTCAGTCTCTTGGAGCCTGAGTTATTACAACATAGGAAAGATCTGTTTCCCCAATGGCATCGGCAGCTGGCATTGTTGCTGTTGGCAGGCCTCGGGTCCTTGTGGGCAATGGTCCTTTGCTATGTGAGCCTCTTCCTGGAGCATCTCGCCACACATAAGCTGGTGTCTCCCAGGCCACGAGAGAGTAAGAGTGCATCTGACATGGAAGAAAGGTTCATGCTGTAATCTAATCCAGGACATGATACTCGCTCTAGTCCACACCACAGTGAGTAGATCACACAGAGTGTGAGCAGAGGGAGGTGTCCATAGGCTCTTTGCCTCCTTGGGTTTTGAAGGATGATGATGAGCTCTGCATGTGGACAAGGCTGAGGCAGGTTGGCAGCTTTGACTTAGAAAGCATCTAAGTCACAACCGAGGAGAAGTGTTCCTCAAAGGCAGAAGACGGACTGGGGACGTGTGTCTTTACCCTCACACCCTACATGGGACACGGGGATCAGAAGTGACCAAGGAAACAAAACCAAAGAGGATTGTCCCAGTGATAACAACACATTTGGGAGGTAGAAACAGGAAGATTAGGAGTTTAAAATCAGCCTTGGCTACATAGCAAGTTCAAGGCTACCCAGGGTTATATGTGACCTTGTCTCTAAAACAACCTTTCCACAAAGCAAAACAGGGGGTAAAGACATTTGTTGCCAGGTCTGACAACCTGAGTTTGACCCCAGCAACCTACAGGACACATGGAGAGAACTGTCTCCTATAAGCTGTTGTCTGATTTCCATATGCGCATGTCTGAGTGTGTATGAACATGCACAGACACACACATACACACACACACACACACACACACACTAAATAAATAAAAAGTAAGTACATGAATAAATGTAAAAATAAAAACCAAAATGTTATGTATGTAGTCTATTTGTAAAACATATAGAGCACGTATAAGACTCTAAACTTAAGCTGGGCGTGGTGGCTCACGCCTTTAATCCCAGCACTCGGGAGGCAGAGGCAGGTGGATTTCTGAGATCGAGGCCAGCCTGGTCTACAAAGTGAGTTCCAGGTCAGCCAGAGCTACACAAAGAAACCCTGTCTTGAAAAACCAAAAAAAAAAAAAAAAAAAAAAAAAAAAGACTCTCTCTAAACTTATTTGATTTTTTTTAAAACCATTTGAGCCATCTCTCTAGAAGATGAAGTAAGAAACAAACAAGAATGTAGTAACTCGGGCTGGTGAGATGGCTCAGCGGGTAAGAGCACCCGACTGCTCTTCCGAAGGTGATAAGTTCAAATCCCAGCATCCACATGGTAGCTCACAACCATCCGTAACGAGATCTGGCACCCTCTTCTGGAGTGTCTGAAGACAGCTACAGTGTACTTACATATAATAAATAAAATAAATCTTAAAAAAAAAAAATAATGTAGTAACGTGGCACAGGATTAGCAGGTTTCTCTTTCATCCAGATGGCATTAGGGTCAGCATGGGAAATGACATCCAAGCCTGGCTGTCTCTCGCATACCCACTAACAGTGTCTCAGGTCCCATCCATCTCACCTCCCTTAGTCCTCTGAAGCATCAAGGAGACTTGCCATGTTCTATGTAAAACCCTCTTGGTTCTCCAGGACCCAAGAATATAGGCTGGGCCCAGCATCCTGCAGACATGAAGGCTTCTGACCAGGTCTACCTGCTGTGTGTTTAGGGGAGGGATTGAAGAGGCTGCCTTTCCCTAATTCCCTTTCAAGATCATGCCTTCAGTCACTCTACTTGGCTTGTTCTTCAGCTCCAGAAACAGTTGGCAAGGTGCCTGTCATCTTCTCTACCTTTGGCTCCCCACCATTTAAGTCTTTTTGTTTGATTGTTTTGTTTTGTTTTTACGAGACAGGGTTTCTCTGTGTAGCCCTGGCTGTCCTGGAACTCATTTTGTAGACCAGGCTGGCCTCAAACTCAGAAATCCGCCTGCCTCTGCCTCCCGAGTGCTGGGATTAAAGGCGTGCGCCACCTCGCTCAGCCACCATTTAAGTCTTTAGCATAGGGCATTGTGACAAAACACACAACAAAATAAAACAAATCAGCAACAACAACAACCACAACAGCAACAAAACAGGTGCCAGCTGTGTCAGCTGTGCCCAGAGACAAGATGAAATTGAAACCAAATTTCTGTTTGTTTGTTGTTGTTTCTTGAGACAGGGTTTTTGTGTGTAGCCTTGCCTGTCCTGGACTCACTCTGTAGACCAGGCTGGCCTCGAACTCATAGAGATTTGTATGCTTCCCAGTGCTGGGATTAAAGGCATGTGCCACTATGACTGCAGAAGGCACTGACATTCTTCACTGCTCAGCCGTGAGACTGTGGGGACCAGCTCACCCGAGGCCAGGCGTTTGTGTCTGCTCATGAATTAAGTTGGGAATGCTTGATTTGTACAGATGTAGGTTTCTGAGGCTCACTACTTGGGTCCTGTCACCTCAAAACTCATTATCAATTTTCCCCACTGTGCTCTAATGACCTCTGTTTCATATTGTAGGCTCTTAAAAGTAGGGCATTGTATATAATGCTCACTGTGCCGGGCAGAATGTCTTACAGTGTGTGTGTATGTGTGTATGTTTATGTGCACTTACACACACACACACCAGAGGTTGAAATTGAAGCTTGCTGTTTTTACTAGACTTGCTGACCAGTATGAGCCCCCCAGGATCTGTCTCTGTACCCCTAGCACTGGGATTATGGGCATGTACCCTCTACGCTCAGCTTTCACCTGGGTGTTGGGAATCTGAGCTCTTGCCCCGAATACTTTAATGACCGCCACTGAGCCATCTCCCCAGTCCTATGGCTTTTTGTTTTTTTACCTTCTCAGGGGAAGTAGGCAAAGCCATCTCTTTCCCCACCCTCTCATATTTCTCCCTTCTTGTTCCTTGAGGCTGGGAGTTAGAAAAAGAATGCTTAAGCCTCAGGGAATGGAGGCTGGCCTAGAGATCCCAGAGCTCCTGAACATTTGGGCTTAGGAAGGGACAGGAACTCAGCTGAGGGGATGGAAACCAAGCTTGGCAGTAGGAGTGTAGGGAAGGAGGTTGAGTCTGACTGGGAAGGCTGGGTCTGTGCAGCATGGTGGCTTTCTGCCCAGGATTTCACTCCTAGGAAAGGGAGTGTCTGGTGATCTCTTGAGTCTGTAACTTTTTCTTTCCCCTATGGGGTCTCATTTCAGCATCGGGGAGATCTGGGCAATATCCAGGCTGAAGCTAGTGGCCGAGCTACCTTCCGGATAGAGGATAAACAGCTGAAGGTGAGATGGGAAGAGTATGGGGACCCTCCTTGGAGGACAATGGAGACGAGGCTGTTGTTTCCCTTCAAAGGTGTGGGATGTGATTGGCCGCAGCCTGGTTATCGATGAGGGAGAAGATGACCTGGGCCGGGGAGGCCATCCCTTATCCAAGATCACAGGGAATTCTGGGAAGAGGTGAGTTATGCCACCCCCAACAGGAGGTAGTGATATGCCAGCGAGGCACATGGAAGCCTGAGGAAGCCTAAAGGAGGCTTATGCTGACCATACATCCTTCCACAGGTTGGCCTGTGGCATCATTGCACACTCTGCCGGCCTTTTCCAGAATCCCAAGCAGATCTGCTCCTGTGATGGCCTCACTATCTGGGAGGAGCGAGGCCGGCCCATTGCTGGTCAAGGCCGAAAGGACTCAGCCCAAACCCCTGCTCACCTCTGAGCTGAGCCTCGTAGCTGAACATCTTGCAGAGGGAGCTTCGGGCCCTTGCTTGTACAGGGCAGATAGGTGTTATAGCCTGAACAAATTAAATTGTTACTTTTATATGGCATTCTGTGTGTTTCTGTGTTCTTTATTGGGCTTGGTGAGTAGTCTCTCTGCTGTCTCTATCCAGAACTACCCCTTGGCTTTAGTACCTAATGAACTTTAAGTCTACATCTATCCTGAGTATTCCTCATCCTCTTTGAAGTCATGATAAAGGACCATAGCAGTCACATGTCTGAGTGTAATCTCCCTGAGTCCTTCACTATTAATGAATAGAACTAAAAGAACTCTTGACCTTTTCTGGGCCCCATGTCTCCAAGAATTCAGGGATCTAGGTCCTGTGCTTGCCTATTCTTTTTTTTAAAGCTTTATTTATTATATGTAAGTACACTGTAACTGTCTTCAGACACTCCAGAAGAGGAAGTCAGATCTTGTTACAGATAGTTGTGAGCCACCATGTGGTTGCTGGGATTTGAACTCAGGACCTCCAGAAGAGCAGTTGGTGCTCTTGACCACTAAGCCATCTCTCCAGCCCAGGCTTGCCTTTTCTTTCTTTCTTTCTTTCTTTCTTTCTTTCTTTCTTTCTTTCTTTCTTTCTTTCTTTCTTTCTTTCTTTCTTTCTTTCTTTCTTTCTTTCTTTCTTTCTTTGGTTTTTAGAGACAGGGTTTCTCTGTATAGCCCTGGCTGTCCTGGAACTCACTCTGTAGACCAGGCTGGCCTTGAACTCAGAAATCCGCCTGCCTCTGCCTCCCGAGTGCTGGGATTAAAGGCGTGCGCCACCACGTCCGGCCAGGCTTGCCTATTCTTGACAGAGCAGCTTTTATGATTGTGTGAGCTGCCAGACCAAAGACTTTGTCCCTTTTGCTTTGAGCTGGGCAGTGGTTTACAGTTAGCCTTGAGTTGGAACCTCCTGGCTCTGTTCCCAGTTCCCCGATCCTGCCTCTCTCCTGCTTCAAGGCTGCTTGCTGGCAGTTCAGGCCTTGGACTCTGTTCCTTCTGGCTGCTCTGCTGGTTGTTTTCCATCTCTCCTTGGGTCCAGGGAGCCAATCTTGTAAAGCTCTGGGCCCAAGATCTTTTTCCCCCACTTTCTAGACATTTGCATGCACTCTTGTTTATGGTTACCCTTGCAAGTAAAGTGAGCTACTAAATGTAGCTGAAAAAACATTTAATTTACATTAAATTAATGATTAATTTCCAATTAACCACTCCCCGGTATCCACATGGTTTCCATTGAGGACCCTAGTAGGATATTAAAATTCATAGATGCTTAAGTGAGTATATAAAATGATAAGGTATTTATTTGCATTGAACCTATGTATGCCCTTTAATATTTATTTGAGACAGGATCTTACTATGTAGCCCTGGCTAGCCAGGAACGTGTTATGTAGACCAGGCTGGGCTCAAACTCACTGATACCTACTTGCTTCTCCCAAGAACAGGGAGAAAAGGTGTGCACCAGTACTGTCAGTCGGACTCAGGATTTTGAGTTGACTTTTTTTTTTTTTTTTTTTTTTTTTTTTTTTTTTTTTTTTTTGATTTTTCGAGACAGGGTTTCTCTGTACAGCCCTGGCTGTCCTGGAACTCACTTTGTAGACCAGGCTGGCCTCGAACTCAGAGATCCGCCTGCCTCTGCCTCCCGAGTGCTGGGATTAAAGGCGTGCGCCACCACACCCGGCTTGAGTTGACTTTTTTGCTCAACATGTTTTTAGAAACTTTTCATTTTGGCCAACATTTCTGGACCTACCCCCACATTAAGTTATATGACCCCGTATAAGGTTTGACCCCCGTATAAGGTTTAAGAAGCTTTTCTTTAACTCATTATCACACCCAGTAACATAGATGCTCTTTATATAAATGTTAGCATGCATTGTTACAGTTTTTTCCTGAGGATTTCTTTTTCACATTTGGTTTTTGAGAATTTCACATTTGAGTACTGTGTATTTGCATCCTTTCCACCCACCCGTCTTGAATGTTAACAATCTGTGGTTGGCTGAATCTGCTTGTTGCGGTTTGTAGTATTTGGGGGTTTATACCAAATACCAAATACCAAATACCAAAGCCACTCCCTCTTCCCTCTTGATCATTTAGTTCCCAAATAAAAGACAAAACTTTTTTTTTTTTTTTTTTTTTTTTGAGACAGGGTTTCTCTGTATAGCCCTGGCTGTCCTGGAACTCACTTTGTAGACCAGGCTGGCCTCGAACTCAGAAATCCGCCTGCCTCTGCCTCCCAAGTGCTGGGATTAAAGGCGTGCGCCACCACGCCCAGCTCAAGACAAAACTTTTATATTCATAATAAGCCTTAAGTCTTAAGGTGGGCAGATATTAACCCTTTACACTAGTTTGTCTAATTTTCTGTCAGTAATCTTGAGATATTCACCTGCCATGTTTTGACCAAGCCTGCTCCCGCTCAGTCAGTCAACAGGTTCTCCAGTGCAGGAGGGAGGATTGAAAAGAAAGAGACAATTAGACAAAGCTGCAGTGTGACCCCAGTCAATTCTGAGATTGAAGGCAGGTTTAACTTCTCCCAACCTGCTTTTACACCTTATAATTACATGCAAGTATTATGGAGGAGCAGTACAAGGAACTAGCAAGCCAATAAGCAAAGTCCTGTGATGACTCTCCCACGACAGTCCTTCCCAAGGGCTTGTCAGAATGACCAAGATACCTGAGCCCACTTCTTTGTCCAGGCCCAAAATTCTTGCCTGAAGCCTACTTCTCTTGTTCCACCCTAAGATTAAATTTCCTTCCTGATCCTACTTCCCTATTGTAGCCTAAAGTTAGATTCTTGCCTGAACTTACTTCCTTGTCATGACCTAATGTCAGATTCCTGCCTGAAGCCCATTTCCCTGTCCTTGGCCAATGTCAGATTCCTGCCAAGTGGTCCCCCAAAGGCTCTCCACAATGTTCCACCCTGGCTGCTCTTACTCCAACAGGCCAGCTGTCTTAGTGTTTTACTGCTGTGAATGGACACCATGACCAAGGCAAGTCTTATAGGACAACATATATTTGGGGCTATCTTACAGGTTCAGAGGTTCAGTCCATAATCATCAAGGTGGGAGCAGGGCATCATCCAGGCAGCCATGGTGCAGGCAGAGCTGAGAGTTCTACATCTTCATCTGAAGGCTGCTAGTAGAAGACTGACTTCTAACTTCCAGGCAGCTAGGGTGAAGGTCTTAAGCCCCTGCAAACAGGGACACACCTACTCCAACCAGGCCACACCTCCTAATAGAGCTACTCCCTCTTCCAAGCACATAAAAACCATCACATTCCACTCCCCGGACTTCATAGGCTTGTTCAAACATAGGAGTTTATGGGGGCCATACCTAAATAAAGCATAATGCAAAATACATTTAGTCCAACTTCCAAAGTTCAAAGTCCCTTCTGAGATTCATCCAATCACTTAACTCTGATCCCCAAGGCAAGACAGGAAACCAACTGGGCAAACTCCAAACATCTCCATGTCTGATGTCAAAGCCATATTCAGATCTCCACTCCTTTTTCATCTTTGTTAGTAGCAGTAAAGTTCCTTCTCCTAAGCTGGATCCATTCCCTGTTAGCAGCTTTCCTTAGCAGATTTTATATATATATATATACATATACACATATACACACACACACATATACATGAATGACAGGGTTTCTCTGTATAGCTTTGGCTGTCCTGGAACTCACTCTGAAGACCAGGCTGGCCTCGAACTCAGAAATCCGCCTACCTCTGCCTCCCAAGTGCTGGGATTAAAAGCATGAGCCAAGCCGGGCTCTTAATCACTGTGCTATCTCTCCAGCCCAATAGCCAGATTCTTTATCAAAATATCACAAAAGCAGTCTCTAGGCCACATAATGGAATTCTCCACTGAAACCTCTTGGGCCAGTTCTGCATAATTCAAATTATTCTCAGTAACAAAGTCTTCCATAGTCCTACTAGGATAGCTCATTAAGCTCCAGTTAAAGCATTCCCCTGCTTTCCAAATCCAAAGTCCCCAAATTCACATTCTTCCCAGCAAAATCATGGTTAGGACTATCACAGCAATACCCCATTCCTGGTACCATCTTCTGTCTTAGGGTTTTACTGCTGTGAACAGACATCATGACCAAGGCTAGTCTTTTTTTTTTTTTTTTTTTTTGGTTTTTCGAGACAAGGTTTCTCTTGTAGCCCTGGCTGTCCTGGAACTCACTTTGTAGGCCAGGCTGGCCTCTAACTCAAAAATCCGCCTGCCTCTGCCTCCCAAGTGCTGGGATTAAAGGCATGTGCCACCATGTCCGGCTATGAATAATGTCTTTTAAATTAAGCACTTCACATGACATATGCATTATTAGAAATGCGTTTCAAGGGGGCTTGTCTCGAAACATCTTTGGGCTTATTTCTACTGTTTAATAATGGTTATGTGTTTGTCTACTGAAGTCATTCTGTTTTTGTTTTTGTTTTTGTTTTTGTTTTTTGTTTTTGAGACAGGGTTTCTCTGTGTAGCCCTGGCTGTCCTGGAACTCACTTTGTAGACCAGGCTGGCCTCGAACTCAGAAATCCTCCTGCCTCTGCCTCCCAAGTGCTGGGATTAAAGGCATGTGCCACCATCGCCTGGCTACTGAAGTCATTCTGGATGACAGAAACCTTAGCTCAGTATGTCCACTAGCAGCCAAAGGACAGCACTTCTTTCATTGGCCAGAGTGAGTCACATGGCCATACCTAACTTGGGTAAAGTCTTTTTTTTTTTTTTAAATTAGGTATTTTCTTCATTTACATTTCAAATGCTATCCAGAAAGTCCCCTATACCCTCCCCCTGCCCTGCTCCTCTACCCACCGATTCCCACTTCTTGGTCCTGGTGTTCCCCTGTATTGGGGCATATAAAGTTTGCAATACCAAGGGGCCTCTCTTCCCAATGATGGCCAACTAGGCCATCTTCTGCTACATATGCAGCTAGAGACACGAGCTGGGTAAAGTCTTTGACACACCTTTGATCTAGGAGAAAAGGGCTTAAACACTGTGTGTATATAATCATACATATATACATATGTATATGTGTATCATTTTTTTTTCTTCGAGACAGGGTTTCTCTGTCTAGCCCTGGCTGTCCTGGAACTCACTTTGTAGACCAGGCTGGCCTCCAACTCAGAAATCCACCTGCCTCTGCCTCCTGAGTGCTGGGATTAAAGGCGTGCGCCACCATGCCCGGCTCATTTTTTTTTTTTTTTGTATTTGTGTGGGGGGGAAGTAGGAGGTGTTTGTAGAATTTCAAGAACAACATAAAGGAATCAGTTCTTTCCTTCCACCATTTTGTTCTTGAGAAGTAAACTCAAGTCATCAGACAGGTTACAACCATCCATATCAACTGAGACACTTCACTGGCCCTAAAGGGTATTTAAATCAGGGCTTCTTCTTCTCTTTTTTTTCATGAGGCTCCTTATATAAAGGTACAGAAAATAAGTATTAAAATTAAACATTAATAAATTATACATTTACTCAAAACAATTTTTGCTTACAATTTTTTGATTTTATGTGCATGAGGATAATCAGGTCATCAGACTGATAGTAAGTACCCTTACCAACTGAGACAGTTTATTGTCCCTCAAAGGATATTTGTACACTCATGTTCTACATTATTCAAAATGGCTGCAGTTTCAACACAACCAAAATGCCCACTCCTGGAGCAATAGATGGAGAAAACGTGGTATACATGCAGTAAAATATTCTGCCTTAAAATGAAAGGGAATTTTGACACACTACAATGTGAAGCTTGAAGACAAATATTTGTATAACTTACTTCTGTGAAGTACCCCAAATACCCAAATTTATGGAGAGAAAGTCAAATGTTGGTTTCAAGGGACTGGAGAGAGATTGATGGGGATTAGTGTTAATAGGCACAGCAGTTCAGCATGGAAGGTAAAAATATCCTGGAGCTGGATGGTGCTGGTGTTTGTACAATGTAAATGTACTTTATAGCACAGACTGTGTACTTGGATATAGTTAAAATGATTCATTTTATGTAATATATTCATCTTTGTTGTGGAGCTGTTTCCTCCTAATTGTAAAGTGCTTTCCTTGAAGGAAAGGGGAGCTCACATGAACAAGAAACCCATAAAGGGATAGAGAGATGGCTCAGCAGTTAAGAGTACAGAAACAGGGCTGGAGAGATGGCTCACTGACTGCTCTGCAGAAGGTCCTGAGTTCAAATCCCAGCAATCACATGGTGGCTCACAACCATCTGTAACGCCCTCTTCTGGTGTGTCTGAAGATAGCTACATTGCCAAGGCTGGAGCGAGCAGAGGTCCTAAATTCAATTCCCAGCAACCACATGATGGCTCACAATCATTTGCACAGCTACAGTGTACTCATATACATAAAATAAATAAACCTTAAAAAAAAAAAAAAAAAAGTACAGGAACAGCTTCCAGAGGACCCAGAATCCATATGGCAGCTCACAAACATCAGGATCTGACGCCCTCTTCTGGCTTCCGCAGGCACTGCATGCACGTGGCGCCACCACTGCCCAGCAATTTTTCAGTTTTTTAATTTTTTTAAAAAAAGATTCATTTATTAAGCCGGACGTGGTGGCGCACGCCTTTAATCCCAGCACTCGGGAGGCAGAGGCAAGCGGATTTCTGAGTTCGAGGCCAGCTTGGTCTACAAAGTGAGTTCCAGGACAGCCAGGGCTATACAGAGAAACCCTGTGTTGAAAAAAACCAAAAAAAACCCCAAACAAACAAACAAACAAACATTCATTTATTATTATATCTAAGTACACTGTAGCTGTATTCAGACAGACCAGAAGAGGGCGTCAAATCTCATTACGGATGGTTGTGAGCCACCATGTGGTTGCTGGAATTTGAACTCAGGACCTTCAGAAGAGCAGTAGGTGCTCTTAACCACTGAGCCATCTCTCCAGTCCGTTTTTTAAAGTTATTTTATGTGTTTGGTTGTTTTGCTTTTTTCTCTGTGTACCACAGACATGCAATGGCCAATTCTCTTGGAACTGGAATTAGCTGGTTGTAAGTCCTCATGTTGGTGCCTGGAATCGAACTCAAGTTTTCTGGAAAAGCAGCAAGCTCTCTTAACCAGTGAGCAGTTCCTCTAAGTTTTTTTTTTTTAAAGACAGGGTCTCTACATATCCGTGGCTATCCTGGATCTCACTATGTAGACCAGGCTGGCCTCGAACAAATTTCTCCCGTGTTTGCTTCCTGGGTGCTGGGATTAAAAGGGTGCCCACCACTCCTGGCACCCTCCTCGTATTTTTTTTTTTTTTTTTTTTTTTTGGTTTTTTCGAGACAGGGTTTCTCTGTGTAGCCTTGCCTGTCCTGGAACTCACTCTGTAGACCAGGCTGGCCTCGAACTCAGAAATCCGCCTGCCTCTGCCTCCCTAGTGCTGGGATTAAAGGCATGCGCCACCACGCCGGGCTTCCTCCTCGTATTTTTTTTTTTTTTTTGGTTTTTCGAGACAGGGTTTCTCTGTATAGCCCTGGCTATCCTGGAACTCACTCTGTAGACCAGGCTGGCCTCGAACTCAGAAATCCGCCTGCCTCTGCCTCCCGAGTGCTGGGATTAAAGGCATGCGCCACCACGCCCGGCTCTCGTATTTTTTTAAGATCCAACTTTTGGCTTCCACAGGATTACTGCTCTTCTACTTTATGGAACATCATATTGTGATAAACTTCATGCATACAATAAATGGTCACCATCGTAATTCTCGAAATTCCATCAGGTTGAGACAGACAGACGCTCAATATTCACTGTCTGGTAAAATCCTGCAAAGCCTAAGCAACCCCAAGTAATGTGCTTGCAAAGGAGTCACTGGCTTTTACAGAGGAGGCGCCTCTCTGGTCCCCTCCGATCTCCAAGCATTTAGTGTCGGGGGCAAATCCCAGACTAAAAGGGGTTCGTCCTGGTTTCTCCCTCCGGGCGCGGCCTTACCGCAGACACTGAGGCTACCACCACAACACTCGTGGTTTGGCAGAGGCAGCTCGAACGGAGGAGCCCGGACTTCCCTAGAAAACAAAGTTTTCCTAGGGGCCCCGCTGGGACGCCACACCCTGGCCAGAGGTAGCTCTTCCGACTAGGCCTCTGCCGACTCGGCTGGAGCGCGTTTCCCTGTCCCCAGCCCTTCTTTCCCCTCCCCCCGAAGGTGGCGGTTGGTCGCGCGCCTCTATGCCTTTTCCACCCCCTTCGTTAACAAGGGGCTCCAGGCCCTCTGGGATTGGCTGCGTCAAAGGACATCTGCTCTCAACCTCTTTGATTGGCTGCTATCCGCGCGCGATGCAGCCTCCAATTGGTTAGGTTAGAGCGCCTGCGCGGCGGGGTTCTCGGTCGCCAGCCATTCCTGTGGAGGACTGCGGGTCGTTCGGACGTTTTGCCTGTCGCTGTAGGAGAGGTCCGGTCTCTCCGAGAAGGCGGTTGCGGCGGCAAAATGAAGATATTTGTGGGTAATGTCGATGGGGCGGATACGACGCCGGAGGAGTTGGCAGCTCTCTTCGCGCCCTATGGCACGGTCATGAGCTGCGCCGTCATGAAACAGTTTGCCTTCGTGCACATGCGCGAGAACGCTGGCGCGGTGCGCGCCATCGAGGCCCTGCATGGCCACGAGCTGCGTCCAGGTCGCGCGCTCGTGGTGGAGATGTCGCGCCCGAGGCCCCTGAACACTTGGAAGATTTTCGTGGGCAATGTATCGGCTGCATGCACAAGTCAGGAATTGCGCAGCCTCTTCGAGCGCCGTGGACGCGTCATCGAGTGTGACGTGGTAAAAGGTAACGCGGGAGCGCGCTCGGGGGAGGGGACACGCGCGGTGCTCTCTGCCTCTTAGCCACGCCCTTCACCCTGGGGTTGGTCCTCAGGGTTGGGAATGATGGGGAAGTGTGCGGGAGCGGGATATAAGGTGCTGGGAGCGAGTTGGGTAGAGCCACCCTTCTCCCCTGTGGTCCTAGTAACATTCATCAAGTGGGAGGAGTCGGCTCTGGTCCGGTGCAGTGGCCACTGCAAGCCGAAGCCACGGGGCTGGGGACGCGCCAGAGATTTGCGGGTGTGCGGGGTTGTGAGGAGGCGCCTTTTCCTGGTAGCATGAGCCTGGCACCAAAATGAAATGGAAAGGGAAGGACACCAGCCGGATTATGGAGCAGGGAAGAGTTCGCCACTTCCCCACTTCCTTTCCAGACATTGGTCAGTTTTAGGGGAGAGGGAAAAGGTTGGGTTAAAGCCCCAAGGCCGGTCTGGGGTTCCTTCCCGATGAATGCTCCCAGGCGGAGGTAGTGGGGCCCTTGGTGGTTTCTCGGGTTCGGGCTTTTTAGTATTGTCTGGAATGAATCTGCTTGTGGGTATGGGAGGGGCCTCTTCCGAACCCCTTTGACCTTTCAGTATTTGATGGGTTAGCCTTGGCGGTTTTGTGCTTTTTAATTCAATTCCTCCACCCTCCACCATGTGTTGGGTTTTACAACTTAACTAGTGGAAGCCCCGGTTTTCTTCGTTTATTTTTGCAGGTAAAAGGGGGCTGTTAAGCCTCTCCGTAGCCTTTTACTTGCTAAGCTGGTGCCTCCAGGCACAGATGTATTATAAGCTTGGTGAGATTGCAAAGGGGTATACGCTGGCTTTGGTTTGGGGTGGGGGCATTGAGAGGGGCGTGTGAGATTTCAATTAAACTTGGATTTAACACCATTTATTCAGTTAGTACTTTTTATTGCTTGAATAATTCTTAGGACAGCTGGCTAGTTTGCTATTTCCGTTGAGGAAATGTGTCTTTTTTAGACCCAGTTGATTTTCATATGTTGGGGTTTTATCTCTTATCTTTTAAATACCTGTTTTTTTATGTTGGCAAGATTTTATGGGACACCCAGACCGATGTGGGTTTCACTGATGAGAGTTACCTTTGCCTTGTCATTTTCAACAGTGCACTCTGGGAGTGAGGCCTTGTTTATTCCCTAGTTCTGCTGTTGTTGGATTCACTTCTGCTCGTGCCTTGTAAGGAATTTTGAGGACAGGAACTAAATGTGGGTGTAGGTGCTCATTCTCATCCAAGGGTGCATTTGCTGTTCTGGAAAGTCACATCTTTCTGGCTATTCCTTGTCTTTTCAAAGAGGGGGGTGAAGGGTGGGTCATAGGATGTGCATTAATAGGAACAAAATGTTTGTTCTGCCTTAATACTGCATTCTGTTTTCCTCAATTCAGGTTATATCTGGAATCTGACTTTACTGCAAACTTTAAGCAGGCTGTGTGATTTATGGGTTTTTGCTTCTGTTTAGTGTAAACGAGTGGGAAAGGTCTTCTCAGTTTGGGTACTTGGTCAGCAAATGCATGGGATATATGAGTTTTTATGAGTCTCAATTGACCTATCTAGTTTCTTTTGTAGTTCTTAGGTAGTCTGGATGGTAGAGTGGGAGTAGAATTCAGTACCTGAGGGGACAGACTCCATTTGTATGGTTCAATAAGCTTTTTTCTTAGATGGTAGGCCAGAAATGTAGTTGAAGAATTTGTTTGGGACTGGCAGTAAGTGACAGGGTGGTGGTTGGGATGGAGAGAGAGAGAGAGAGAGAGAGAGAGAGAGAGAGAGAGAGAGAGAGAGAGAGAGAAAGAGAGAGAAGGTTATGTACATTTCTTTCCTTTTGAAAACATATTTATAGCAGAACTACACTCTAGGTTGATATGACACAGACTCTATCCTTTGCTGTAAGAGATTTGGTGAGAGATTTGAACATACTTCTACTGATGCCAGTATCTCAATTGGGGTGAAAGATTTTCAGGTTGGAAGTGGAGTAGAAGAGATTGGCTCTAATTCTATAAATAGCTTATTTGCTTTGGGGAGGGGAGCCTGAGGATGAGCATTTGGTTGAGGCTGTCAAGTCTTGAAAAGTACAGAAGCTTGATCTTAAACAGGATGGCTAGCCCTGTTACATTTCACAGGGAAAAAAAAACATAGTTGCTTGGTTGGTTACTTGGGCTTTGGTATGATTTGTAGAACAAAATCTCCATAGCAGCAATGATAACTATTCTCCACAGCTGTATTCTACTAGATATTCAAAGATGAACAGTTTCAGGAATTGTACAGGTTTCAAGGGAGGTTTGAATATCAGATAAGAAAAATACAGCCATTCTTCCTGTGTGCATATATATATATATACACACATATATACACACATATATACACACATATATATACAGATATATATGTGTGTATATATGTGTATATATATATATATATATATAGCTTTGTTAATTTAAGTTGAAAGTATTTCGTTTTCATTTGGGAAAACTCTCTTAGTCATGTTGCTAGAGTCAAAACACCATAGAAAGTTCCGGGGGAAAAACTTGTCTGTTTGTTTGCTTGTTTGTTTATTTATGAGACAGTGTATATCTGTGTAGCTCTGGCTGCCCTGGAAATTGGAGATTGCCTGCCTTTGCCTCCCTAGCACTGAGATTACAGGAGTGCAATATTGCTGGGGCTAGCTTACTATTCTTAATGTAGTGGTTTCTCTGCAGTAGTTCTTCATGCAAGTGGGTCTTTGAAGTTCTTCAAAGTCTGGTTCTTCATTGTCCCATTAGTCAGCCAGCTTTTGAGTGTCTTTGACAGGTCTGAGTTTGACTTACTGCAATGAGTCTTAGGTCTCATCAACTAGGTAACATAGACTCCCTGGCCTTCTACTGAGCTTCATCTTCTGTATACACACACACACACCTTTTAGATCTATGTTATGTGTATGAGTGCCTATATTTATGTATGTGCATTACGTGTATGCTTGATGCCCATAGAGGTCAGGGTGGTCAGGAGGGATGGTTGTGAGCCAAAGGGTTGAGTGCTGGGAACTGATTCTGGATTCTCTACAACAGTTGCAGGTGTTCTCAAAGGCTGCATCTTTCCAGTCTCCCTTCCTTTTTGAAACAGTGTCTTATACAGTCCAGGCTGAACTTGCTATGTAGCTGAGGATGGCTTTGAAGTCCTGATCTCAATTGCTTCTACCTCTTTTATTTTTTTTTTGAGACAGGGTTTCTCTGTGTAGCCCTGGCTGTCCTGGAACTCACTCTGTAGACCATGCCCGGTTTGCTTCTACCTCTTATGAGCTGGTATTTCAGGTGTGTACCTTCATGCCCACCTCACACTCCCTTCTAATATCAGGCTTAGAAACTTAACTTCCTGATAAAAAATGACTATTTGTATCAGAGGCCTTCACTCATGAGAGCTCATTTGGATAGTCATTTGAACTAATTCATTTGAAAGTATTGTTCCTCTTTCCCTTCTCCCTTCTTTCCTCCTCTCCTTCTTGCTTTTATTTTTATTTTATTTTTGTGTGTGGTGCAGTCAAACCAAGGGCCTTATACTTGTCATATATACACTATCCAGTTCTTAAATTTCTTTTCATTGTTTCTGTGGGCTCCCCCCCTTCCCCCTGGTGTCTCACTGTGTAGCACTGGGTGTCTTGGAATCACTGTGTATAACTTGCTGGCCTTAAACTCAGAGATCCACAGGTGCTGGGGTTAAAGGTGTATGCCACTATGATCAGCCAATCCTTAAATCTTAATTTTCTGGTTTGCCATGTGTTTTATTTTTATTTTTTAAAATGTAGGAATGCTCTGTCTGCATGTACAATTACATGTCAGAAGAGGACTTATCCCTTTTATAGACGGATGTGTGCCACCATGTAGTTGCTGGGAATTAAATTCTGGACCTCTGCCGGGCGTGGTGGCACACGCCTTTAATCCCAGCACTCGGGAGGCAGAGGCAGGCGGATTTCTGAGTTTGAGGCCAGCCTGGTCTACAAAGTGAGTGCCAGGACAGCCAGGGCTATACAGAGAAACCTTGTCTCGGGAAAAAAAAAAAAATTCTGGACCTCTGGAAGGGCAGCCAATGTTCTTTGAGCCATCTCACCAGCTCAGGACTTATTTTAAACAGGGCCTTGCTGAGTAATCTAGGTTGGCATTCAATCTCTGGTCCTCCTTGTCTTTCTTCCTGATTGCTACCATATGTTGGGTAGCACTTGGCCTTTTAAACTCAAAACCAGGTATGAGGTGTAGATGGGATATCTAATTTCTCTTGTAAACCCATTGAAATTTTTGTTAGATGTTTTTCCTAGCTCATTTTTTGAATAGAACGATAAACAGGTGTGTGGTTATGGAGGTACACATGATTTATTATCATTTTTCTCATTATGTTTGTATGTGGAATCTAGAGCTAGAGGACATTAGACCCCTGGAATTATAGTGAACATGCAGAACATGCTCGAACCACTAAGCCAGCTGGGTGTGGTAGCGCATGCCTTTTTTCCCAGCACTTGGGAGGTAGAAGCAGGCGGATTTCTGAGTTCGAGGCCAGCCTGGTCTACAGAGTGAGTTCCAGGACAGCCAGGGCTACACAGAGAAACCCTGTCTCGAAAACAAACACACAGCCGGGCGTGGTGGCGCACAGCCTTTAATCCCAGCACTCGGGAAGCAGAGGCAGGCGGATTTCTTAGTTCGAGGCCAGCGTGGTCTACAAAGTGAGTTCCAGGACAGCCAGGGCTATACAGAGAAACCCTGTCTCGAAAAAACAAAACAAAAAAAAAACAAAAAAAAAAAAAAAAGAAAACAAACACACACACACACAACCACTAAGCCATCTCCAGCTCCCATTGCATGCCTTTAATTTCAGCACTTGGGAGTCAGGCAGGCAGATCTATGTGAGTTGGAGGCTATTCTTATCTAGGTCTATGTATATTGAGTTCTAGGACAGCCAGAGCTACATAGTGATGGAGAAAAAAAAAAAAATCAAGAAAAAATAAGGTTCCTTTGTCCTTCAGTTTGTTTCCACCTTACCTTGCTGCCCCATCTGTCTTTAAGCTCTAGCTATCTTGATGTTTTCTCTTAATTTTGACTGGGTGTTTCTGTTTGTCATTACATTGTCCTGGTTGAGGGCAAGTTCAGCCTTTTAAAAACATTTGCTTATTTGTCTATTTATTTTGAGGCAGTGCCTCCTCACTTTGTAGCTCTTGCAGGTCTCTAACTCATATTCTGTCTACCTCACCTAAGTTGCTGGGCTTGTAGGCAAGCTTTACGATTCCTGGTCTCTCTGTTTTTAAAGAAATCTTATACCACAACTGCTATTTTTAGCAGATTTATCCCAAGTGGAGATCAGTAATCAAAGGACAATTGAAATGTCCAGTGGCTAGATGAACAGTTTACCTTTCAGATTTGGGGTCATTGAAGACTATCATTTGTTGAACTAGGCACATCAAACTTGGCATTCACTTTTTTATTTTTTAATTAAGCCAGGCATAGTGCTCCACACCTTTAATCCAGTATTTACTCGGAAGACAGGCAGGGGGAATCTGATTTGGAGACTTACCGAGTTATGGGATAGCCAGAACTACATAGTGAGAGCCTGTCTCACCCCCCCCCCCCCCAAAAAAAAAAAAGATTATTTCTTGTGTATGAATATTTCTGCCTGCATGTATATGTGCCTACACAGGTCAGAAGTGAGTGTGGGATTTTGGGGAACTGGAATTATATGTAAGTGGTTGTGAGCCGCCCTATGGGTGCTGAGAACCCAGCCTGGATCCTGTGTGACACAGCGAGTGCTCTTTACTACTGCTGACCCAACTCTCCTGCCTCATTTTGTCCTTTTATCATGGTAAGCACCTTTCAGGTTATAATGTAGCATTATGTTTTATTAGAGATTAAAAATATTTTCTAGGGAAATAAACCTCTGGTTAGTTTAGGTTTGAAGAACTGTCATGACTCCATCATCGTCCTACATCTATTTAAACCTCACAAGGCATTTCTGTCTTCTTACTTGAATTTTTTTTTTTTCCCCCCGAGACAGGGTTTCTCTGTGTAGCCCTGGCTGTCCTGGAACTCACTTTGTAGACCAGGCTGGCCTCGAACTCAGAAATCCTCTTGCCTCTGCCTCCCGAGTGCTGGGATCAAAGGCGTGTGCCACCACGCCCGGCAAGGCTCCTTAACTTTTAACTTGAGGTTGGTAGGATAAACTTTTCCAGTGGGGAAATAAATGGAAGTTCTCTAAGGTCACCTAAATAGTCAGTGATGAGTGAATCTAATACAGCTGGGCCTTTGAATTTTTAGTCCAGGATCATTCACATTATACTGCACTTGGTTTTTGTCTTTTATTTCTTTGGAGGTTTCAATGTCTTCAAATTAGGAGATGACTTGTTGTATGTGAACAGTTTAGATGAGGCATCTCAGAATAAAAGCCCTAAAAGTAGGGTATTTGGAGGTGTTTGGGTGTCAGCTCCAATAATCTGTTTTATAAAAATGGAACCTTAGTCTATCCAGATAATTTTTTATTTCTTAAATTGATATGACAGAGATTGGATCCTAGCTATTGAATACCTTAAAGTAGCCACTGGTCTAAAGTGGAGTTAAGTGCAGAGCCTTCTCTCTCAAGATAGGTTCTTATCATTGCTCTTCAGATTCTAGTTTGTGGTATGGATGGTACCAAGAATTTCTTCTCCTTTAAAGTTTTTCCCTATGTTGTAAGATTAGAGTTCTCAGATCAATATCATGTCTTTGACTTTCTCCCAACACAATTTACTCAGGTCTTTAATGAGAGCCTAGGTAGGTGACTGGTGGTGAAGTAGCATGTGTGAGACCCTTCCTATGCTAATCCTGCCCCTACCCCCAAAGCATGCCACTAAGGTAAACCTGAAAAAGCAGTAAATAGTCTCCTAAGGTGAAGGTATTCTTCTGTCCCTTAAAGAGGAAATAGAGGAAATAATGTGGGATTATATCTATTCTCTTAACTTATTGACACTCATAGTTCTAGCTTCTGTTCTAGTTTCTAGCATTTTTAGAACTATTACAGAGACCTGTCCATGGACTTCTCAGGATAAAGACTGATGAAACAAAGGGGCATGGAAGAGTTAGCTGGGCGGTGGCATTGATCGATTTACAGCAAGCTACATAAAAACATTGATCATACTTGCCTGAAAGAGAAGACAATGGTCTTTTCCTTACAGGATTGTTGAGACTTCTTGTGTATGAAAGTGACTGTGAAAACTGGAAAGTAATGTGAAAGGGGAAGGTTACACTGGATGGAGGAATTTGTGAATGCTTCTTGTAGTCACTCTGCTTTTACTAAATTGCACCTAGACTGAGAAGTGAGTCATGCCAAAATGTGAGTGGTTTCTAGTGTTTTACGCTCTTAGCTTTAGAGGTGAGCAGTAAGCAGTATTAGATGTGCTTGAATTGAGAAAACGGAGTAATTTGAGTCATCTAGGAATGTTTTCTGTGTGCTTGCTGGTTTATATTTATAGCCACTGTGAAGATTTTTATCCTGAGTTCATCTTTGCTTTTTCCTTTTCTCACCAGAAAGTTAGTTGGTTGAGGTGGCAGGGGAACAGAGAAGGCCAAAGTTAAAGGTGGCTGACTGCTTGAAACAGTCAAAAGTTTGGTGACACATCCGCCACACTTCATGGCATATATAGAGGAGGGCTTAGAGAGACCTGGATGTAGCTGGCAACAGCTGGGTGCTGTTGTGTGTCCAGTTTGGGACCCACTAGGTAGCATGGCCTGCCCCCCTAATTGCTAACCCTCTGTCTGCTGCTTTATCAGACTACGCGTTTGTTCACATGGAGAAGGAAGCAGATGCCAAAGCCGCCATCGCGCAGCTCAACGGCAAAGAAGTGAAGGGCAAGCGCATCAACGTGGAACTCTCAACCAAGGGGCAGAAGAAGGGGCCTGCCCTGGCTATCCAGTCTGGGGACAAGACCAAGAAACCAGGGGCTGGGGACACAGCATTCCCTGGAACTGGTGGCTTCTCTGCCACCTTCGACTACCAGCAGGCTTTTGGCAACAGCACTGGTGGCTTTGATGGGCAGGCCCGTCAGCCCACACCACCATTCTTTGGTCGCGACCGCAGCCCCCTGCGCCGTTCACCTCCTCGAGCCTCTTATGTGGCTCCTCTGACGGCCCAGCCAGCCACCTACCGGGCCCAACCCTCAGTGTCTCTGGGAGCTGCATATAGGGCCCAGCCCTCCGCCTCTTTGGGTGTCGGCTATCGGACTCAGCCCATGACAGCTCAGGCAGCTTCTTACCGTGCTCAGCCCTCTGTCTCCCTTGGGGCTCCATACAGGGGTCAGCTGGCTAGCCCTAGTTCCCAGTCTGCTGCAGCTTCCTCGCTTGGCCCATATGGTGGAGTCCAGCCCTCAGCCTCAGCCCTTTCCACCTATGGGGGTCAGGCAGCTGCAGCTTCTTCGCTTAATTCCTATGGGGCTCAGGGCTCCTCCCTTGCTTCCTATGGTAACCAGCCATCCTCTTATGGCGCCCAGGCTGCCTCTTCATATGGGGTTCGTGCGGCTGCTTCTTCCTATAACACACAGGGAGCAGCTTCTTCCCTAGGTTCCTATGGGGCTCAAGCAGCCTCCTATGGTGCCCAGTCTGCAGCCTCCTCACTAGCTTATGGAGCCCAGGCAGCATCTTACAGTGCCCAGCCCTCAGCCTCTTACAGTGCCCAGTCTGCCCCATATGCTGCACAACAGGCTGCTTCTTATTCTTCCCAGCCTGCTGCTTATGTGGCACAACCAGCCACAGCTGCTGCCTACGCTAGCCAGCCAGCTGCCTATGCTGCACAAGCCACTACCCCAATGGCTGGTTCCTATGGGGCTCAACCAGTTGTTCAGACCCAGCTGAATAGCTATGGGGCTCAAGCATCTATGGGCCTGTCAGGCTCATATGGAGCTCAGTCTGCTGCTGCGGCCACTGGCTCCTATGGTGCGGCAGCTGCGTATGGCGCTCAGCCTTCTGCCACCCTGGCAGCTCCTTACCGCACTCAGTCATCAGCCTCATTGGCTGCTTCCTATGCTGCCCAGCAGCATCCCCAGGCTGCTGCCTCCTACCGTGGCCAGCCGGGCAGTGCCTACGATGGGACAGGCCAGCCGTCAGCAGCCTACCTGTCTATGTCCCAGGGGGCCGTTGCCAACGCCAACAGCACCCCGCCGCCCTATGAGCGTACCCGCCTCTCCCCACCCCGGGCCAGCTACGACGATCCCTACAAAAAGGCTGTCGCCATGTCAAAAAGGTACTGTATGCCCCCCCGCCTCAGCCCCCAGTTGGGGCTTAGGGCAAGGGGCTGAGGTTGGCATGGGAGGGAAACAGGAGCCATTGGCCCCTCCCTTGGTCTTACTTCTATGGGATGTCCAAAAGTCATGAGGGTGAGTGTCTGAACAGTTGTGGCCATCAGGATTCAGGTGGGGCATAGTGCTCAGCCTGGGGTGATACCAACAAACTTAGGGCCAGGAAACGTCATCATTCTAGGAGAGCCTGATGAACCAATGGAGCCACGTTTTGCAGGATTGGCTCATAGATTTTTCCCACTGTCTGAAGGATCCTTAAACTCACTCCCTTGTTCTGGTTTTGGTGGGATGGATGTGAAAGAAAGTAGTCCTTTTGGCACTCACTGGCTGAAGGCAAGCTTATGAGGTGCGTCCACCCTGGGAAGTTGGGGACCCTACTTTCGTCCGTCGTTCTGTTGATAAACCAAGGTCTTTTTGTGCAGGGCCCATGAGTGGGAATAGTTTGTTTGGGAATGTAGACCAGGACTCACCTTGGCTGGTTTGGAAGGGAGCTTCAGCAGAGGGCTTGGTTTCCCACTGACCTGAAGAACCCAGGTTGGTTCCTTGACCTGGATAATATGATGAGCCTTCTGACAGGGACACCAACTGTTTGAGACAAATCTGGTATACCCTCCCTGTCCCCAGTGGCATCTCCCCTAGGCCTACCTGGAGCCCTCCCCTCAACTGTCTCATTCACCAACTGTCTTCTTCTCTCGACTAGGTATGGTTCCGACCGGCGTTTAGCCGAGCTCTCTGATTACCGCCGTTTATCAGAGTCGCAGCTTTCGTTCCGCCGCTCGCCGACAAAGTCCTCGCTGGATTACCGTCGCCTGCCCGATGCCCATTCCGATTACGCACGCTATTCGGGCTCCTATAATGATTACCTGCGGGCAGCTCAGATGCACTCTGGCTACCAGCGCCGCATGTAGGGCCATCCTGGGGATGGGGCACCACAGGAAGGGAGAGAGAGGAAGAGGTAGGGTAGGGTGCAGACCCAGGTTATCACCACCCTCTCTCATACCTCTCCCAATGGTGGCTTTTCATTCCCTCCCTCTATCATGTGGGCCTTCCCCAGGAGAGGACCCTTTTGTGTTTGGCAGTAACCTGCTTTGTTTCTTTGCCTCAGCAGCACATCTTGCTATTGGCTTTAGATCTGTGGTTTTCCCTCTACCCAGCCATCTCCCCAGAATGGGAATTTCTTTTATATTTTTATTTTTTTCCTGGCTCCCTTTTATTTTTGTGCGCGATACTTAAGGTTGTTTGGAGGTGATACAACCTACAGCTGAGGTCAGGCGGCGCGTTTTTCCTTTTAGATGTGAGGGAGGCCAGGAAAGGGTTACTTTAGCTATATCCTATGTGCCCAGCTATGCCAGCAGTCCAGGGGGCCCTGACTGTCCTTCTGTAGAGACTGTTGAGACTGAGATCCTGTTGGGACAGTCAGTTGGTATGTGTCCAACTCCCTGCTTACCACTGATGTTTTAGCTGATGGTGACTGGCATAGTCCCAATTCCCTATCTCTCCAAGTAGGTGGTGTTAGAAATCTTAATTCTTTTCCCTTCTTTTGTATGGACTACAAATAAAACTTGGGGCGATTTGTGGTTTGGAAACCTGGTTGTCATTGTCTTGATTGCACTGTCAGGTGAGCCAGTTTGACATCCAGGAAGACGTGACAGCTAGAAGAAAGGCAGCCTGAAGACCCAGAGTGGGTGTGGAAGGGTGCTTGAGTGTGGGGATTGGAATGGTTTCCTGGTGACCAATGGAATTAAGCTCATCGTAAATAGCATGCCATCTTTGGAACTGGAGAGTTCAGATCAAGTGGTTGGACTTTCTCAGCAATCAATTTTAGTTGATCACATCAAATTTCAGTAAACAATGCCCATTACCTCTACTTATATTTGACCAATGTCCCTAATTTTTTTTCCCAGTTCAGGAAAAACAAAAATAAAACAAAGGCTACAGTACAGCAGGATGGTTCTGGCTGCGATCTGGCTGGGCGGGGTAATGGGTAACGGGCAGCTGCAATGTTTACAAGGTTAATGAAGCCTCCGGGTAGTGGGCTTGAGGGGATGTTGAGCCTGGGATCTGGGAAAGGAGCTAGAGTGGGGTGGGAGTGATACCACTCTCTGGTACTGCCCTGTGGTTGGAGGAATGAGGGCATTGGGAATTTGAAGCATATGGGGTGTTCTGGCCAATCCTCGTACTTCGCCTGTTGAACATCACCACGGAGCATCCTTCCTGTTTCCTGCCAAGCTCAGTCATCGCAGCACCTGAGACTCCTTTTCCCTGTCTGCATCTATTATGGTTTTTAGATGTCTTCTTGCTGGGTTTATATTTGAAGATGTTATAACAGACATATTCTTGAGAAGGAGCTGGGGTGCAAATATTATCAAGTAGAGATGCTAAGATTGGATGAAGAGTCCAGAGTTCTTTTTATACTTTTGGGGTGGAAGACCTGGGTAGTTTCAACCTGGAATAAAAGGAGGCATGAACTTGGTGGGTAAATGAAAGAAGACTAGTTAAGTAATAACTGAAACCTGATAGTCCTTGGGGAAGAATGCTTTAGAGACATTTTTGAGTCTTGCAAAAGGGAGGGTGTGTGTGTGTGTGTGTCAGCTGATAAGTTGATTGTGTGGGTTGTATATGCCTCCTTCATTGGCTTCATATGAACTTGGCTGTGACAGTAGCTTGCCCCAGATGTCTTCTTCCTTCTGCCCATCATGTAAAAATGCCTTAGTATTAGGAGTTCTTTTTTTGTGGTTAAGTGGGATAAGTCTCGGGCTGTGTAGGGTCAGAGTTCTCTTACTTGCTTCTCTTTCTGCTCATCACCTCCCCTTCAGGTGCTTTGCTGCTCATTTTCATTCTTTTGCAGGACTGGGTAGAATGGGAGGATAGGTTTCTTGATACTTTCTCTGTGATGGTAGAATGACTTGAGGGCCAAAGTACAGGCTTGGGGATCTTGGCCTTTGTATTTGCAGTATTCTTTTGTCATTTTCCTTCCAGTTCTTGTTCTGCCATAGTCACAATTCACAGTCCATGATTCCTGCAAAAAACCCCAAACACCACCACCAAACAAACTAAATCCCTCCGCTCCCCAAACCAGCTTAATATGCTTCCAGGGCCTGTGCTGGTCTTTATTGCAGTCCAAACTCTTGAAGGTGCTTTGGCCTATTGGATCATTCTAGCGGTCGGCCATCTGTAGATCCACATGCCTTGTTGCCGCAGCCCTTGGGGTTCTCACTAAAGCCAGAAGAAACTACACAGCTAAATCATTTGTCACTTTCCTTTCTCTTGCAGATTGTTTAAAAACATCCTTTTATTTAAATTACCCACCTGTGTTAATTCTATAACCCACTCATACTTTGCTTTTTATAGATTTCTGAGTTTCAAGTTCTTACAAGTTGGGTTTGGTGAATGGGAAGAAAGAAATGTAATGAGTGTTTTGGGGAACCGGGCTTTCATTTGCATCTTCAGCTTCTACACGGCACTTGTATACCTTGGCCATATTGGAGATGATGTTGGTTTATTCCTGGAACAATACTGCATAGAGCATTTTTAGCCGTCAGTCTGCTCTCTTCTGAGGGTTGGCTTTTAAACATTTTGGGTGGCCTGCGGTTCTATTTATTGCAATAGAAATAATGAGACTTATCAGTGAGGTCCCAGTCTCTAGAGGTGCTTTGTTTCTTTTGTTTGTTTTTTTGTTTTGTTTTTCGAGACAGGGTTTCTCTGTTTCAAGAGTGCTGGGATTAAAGGCGTGCGCCACCACGCCCGGCTTTTTGCTATGTTTTTAATTCTCTCTCTGTACACAACCCTCCCATCCCCCAGCTATGTCAAAAGTCACAATTGTGCAAAAGCACATCTGCTGGTCCTTCAGGCATTTTGTCTATCAAGCCAAGTCAGTGGACAACAGAATAGCATGAATGCATAAAGTCACAGTGAAAACATGTTCACTAGATCTATGGACCAGTCTTATTTATTTATTTATTAATTATCTATCTGTGTAACGGTACTGGTTGTCCTGGAATTTACCATTTAGACCAGATTGGCCTCAAACTCACAAGAGATCTGCCTGCCTTTGCCTTCTGAGTGCTGGAATTAAAGGTGCAAACCTCCATTTCTGGATGGACTAATGTTCTTTAATAGAAGATAGCACACAGGGAGATAGATATTTATCTAAATTCTATTTTAAAATGATGTTAAATGAAAGTTTCCAGAAAATTTTTTTTTTTTTTTTTTTTTTTTTTTTTGATTTTTTGAGACAGGGTTTCTCTGTGTGCCCTGGCTGTCCTGGAACTCACTTTGTAGATCAGGCTGGCCTTGAACTCAGAAATCCGCCTGCTTCTGCCTCCCGAGTGCGCCACCACGCCCGGTCCAGAAGAAAATTTCATACAAGTGATTTCTGGTCTAACTCTGAGTCATTTGAAACTGTGTGGGAAGCTTGAGATGGCAGTACTGGGAACTCAGTCTTGTTTAACCTAGAGAAAAACTTAAGACTTGCCTCTGGTTTGCTGAATTTGAATGCTGGCTCTCTGCTGCATGACTATTGGCCAGTCAGAACTTCTGCCTCATTTTGTCACTAGCTTTTTTTTTTTTTTTTTCCTTTCTAAGTTTGAGACAGGGTATCATTATGTAGCAGTGGCTTGCCTGGAATCCAATGTGTGGATCAGGCTCATCTCATACTCAGCTGTTTGCCTGCCTCTGTCTCATGAGTGCTGTAATTAAAGGTATGCACCACATAATCAGCCTTTTCTTTCTCATACTATATTTTATTTTATTAAGTCAGGGTCTTCTGTGTCAAGTTGGTCGGTGTCCCAACTCCATATGTAGCTGAAGATGACCTTGGAATTCGATCTTTCTGTCTTCATATCCCAAGTGCTAGTACTGTTGGTAACACCACAACACCCAGTTTATGTGGTGCTCAGGATTGGAATGACTAGGGACTCCTGCATGTTAGGAAGCACTCTGCCAACTGAATTGCAGCCTTCCTTTTCTGACAATGATGATTTTTTTTTTAAAATCATTGGGCTCAGAAATGTAAAGAGGTGATACATTTATTACCAAAAAAGAACTCCCCCCCCCCCTTTTCTCTGTGTAGCCCTGTCTGTCTGTCCTGGAACTTTAATGCTGGGATTAAAGGTGTGGGCTGCTACTGCCTGGTTAAAAGTCATTTTTATATGTTAATGTTCATAGAAACCAAAATGCCTTTACCCCTCTTGTAATTGTGATTATTATCCATAGTCATGCTGGATGGGGTGAATGAGTACATGACAAGTGACAGGATCACAGGTATAAATCTCATCTCAGAGCTACAGAGGTGGCTCATTGGTTTAGAGTGCTTTCTGCTCTGGGTTTGGTTCTCTGAACCTACGTGGTAGCTCAGAACTTAATTCCAGCTTTAGAGATCCAGTGCCCTCTGTAGGCCCTGTACATGCTCCACTCAGGTTCACACTCACACACATGAAAAGACCTTAGATCTGGGGACACCAAGATGGCCTGGGACGTGCTTAGTTGTGCAAAGGACTTGGGACATAGGTATGAATACAGCACATACAAGTCACACTAAAATCTAAATATTTGCTATAGTAGTGCATAATCGTTGCTTAAGATCCTAGATCACACTCATATTGCTGCTTCCCCTTCAGTATGTGTCCTAGGATCACATTCTTTGTTTACTGAAAATAAAGTTTACAGTACCAGAAGAGAAGGGGATTGAGGTGGCATGGCTGGCATTGGGGTTGGAGCTGGCACACTTGGTTATCCTTTTGATTCCAATAACCATCCTTGAAGGATATTGGCTTTTAGTTTGAACCTTTGTCATGCTTGTAACTCATTTCTGGACCAGGAATTAGTTATTTATTAAAAGTGTAAGTTATGAGCCAGGCGTGGTGGCACATGCCTTTAATCCCAGCACTTGGGAGGCAGAGGCAGGTGGATTTCTGAGTTCAAGGCCAGCCTGGTCTACAAAGTGAGTTCCAGGACAGCCAGGGCTAGACAGAGAAACCCTGTCTCGAAAAACAAAAACAAAAAAAAAAACAAAAAAAAAGTGTAAGTTATTAGATGAATGTGTTGGTTCATACCTAAATTCCTAGCATGAGAAAGGCTAAGGCAGGAGGATCCTGAGTTTGAGATCGGGGAGGGAGGCATCTGAGAATTTTTTGCCGTGTTGCTGGGGAATAAACCCAGGTCCTTGCTGGGCAGTCATTCTGTTACTGAGCTACATCCCTAGCCCTGACAGACAAGGTGATTTTGTTGTTGTTGGTTTTTTTTTTTTTTTTTTTTTTTCTCGAGACAGGGTTTCTCTGTGTAGCCCTGGCTATCCTGGAACTCACTTTGTAAACCAGGCTGGCCTTGAACTCAGAAATCCACCTGCCTCTGCCTCCCGAGTGCTGGGATTAAAGATGTGTGCCAACATGCCTGGCCTGAATAATGTATTCTGAATAGGTAGAGACAATAAAGCCAGTCTATCTGGAGGGCTGGTAGTAACTAAGGAGACTGAGAATGTAGCAGAACCTGGATGGGTAGATTTGTTAGACTACAAAGCTTGGATCCCCCTCCCTGTTTTTCCTTTAGACCAAGTCACACTATATAGGCTTGGCTAGCTTGGAACTTGCTGTATATATAGACCAGTCTGGCATTTAACTCAAGTGGTGGTATTTTCTGGAGACTATTACCACTTGGGGATTGGTCATAGGGTGAGGTCTGGTTGCCTTGATGTCTGCACACAGGCAGGAATTGTGATCCCTTGACTTGTTACCAGTCTTGTTACCCTTCAAACCTGTAGCGATTCTAGTTTAGTGGAGTGAATTGGTCTTGTTTGCTATTGTATCCCAACCTCCAGGAATTTTGGCATAAGAAAACTGAGAGAAAATGATTTCTATACCCCATGCATTTCTGGGTGCATATTGAGATGTGACTGTGCATTTTAGATCCCCTCTGAAAGGGCCTGTGCAGGACAGTGGAACTTTGTTGTATTATAGATCTCAGGTGGCTTTTACTCAGTCTCAGGTGTCCCAGAATGAAACCATAGCCATATTTAATGTAATATTGTGACTTTTTAAGGGGCCTATTTATTTCCTAGCCTTAAATTATAGACTAATTTTCTGCTACTGAATCCAGTAGCTTATTTTCTGTCTCTGCCTTTTGTTTGGCGTTTTCTTTCTTTTGTGGCAGTTTTGGGTGGTAGTGTGCTCTATTTGTTATTTTACTCCTGGTCATCCTGTTCTCATGAAGTTTCTTCCCCCTGCTTTCTGCCTGTTCACGTTTAAGTTCTCCATTCAGCACCTTTCCCGTTTATCTCCATCTTAAAAAGCTGCTTTGTAGAGGGTCATGACTAAAGTTGCTTGCTCAATGAGTATGGGATTATGTGAAGCAGCCAGTGGGTGAGAAAAATGTGATGAGAGAATTGGACCCTGTGAAGAATGTTCGTTTGTACTTGTTTACAGATGATTGTCACAAGCCTTTTTTCCAAGGTCAGTTTTAGGGAGTTTAAATTTACAGTTTTGGCTAATGGAGCCCAATAAAACCAAACAAAATCAAATTTTGCTGTTCCCGTTTTTTGTTTTGTTTTTTGTTTCTTCTCTTGGCGGGGTGAAGTTGGTGGGTGGGGTCAATTTTCAATCTCCGTGTTTCACACCTTTTGGGGAGGTGGGAGGCTGTTTCCTAAAGGGAACCTTAACTCGTGTCTCCTAGCTCTCTGACCCCTCATGTTATCTGGGCCATTGAACTGTTACCGAAGCTGGATCCACTGACTGTTTTAGTTTTAAAATTACCTAAAGATACTTAAAATTTTGGTAACTTTGAGACTCAGAAGGACTACATTGGAAAGTGGGGGTTGATTTTAAGTAGGGGCGGGAGCTTGGCTGTTTTCGCGGGAGGTTTGTGTAGGTTGACAGATGCAGTATCCACGCTGAGGGGCGTGGTGACGCTCAGAGAGGGGTGCGGAATTATGGTGACAGGACTTGAATTCTGTCAGGGTGTGCACGTGTAAGTGACAAAATGTGAAAACTTAACAAAGTTGGAGCCACGAAGCTACAGATTGCCACACTGAGGCACGGCACCTTGCTCATTCTGTCTAATGGCTGGCCGCGCTTCGAAGGATTCCGCGTTTCTAGCTCCACCTTCAGATGGACCTCTTGCCCAATCAGTGGCTTCAGATTCACTAGGCTGGGTGCTCATTGGCTTTCGTATAAAAGCTCCTGGTTACTGACGTTTCCACCTCTTCCTGGCCTCTCAGGTAATTGGCGTTCCGGGTAACCAATCAGGAAGAGGATCTCCGGGAACGCCAGCCTTTTACTTTACCGAACGGCCAATCCGGTGGGTAGGTTCACCCCTCTTTCTACCCAGAGTCACTGCTGTGGCCGCCGCCATTTTAGCGTTTTGTCAGAACCGTCCGCGCTGCAAGGAGGAGGACCTGCAGATATCCATGCGGTGAGAGACTCCACGTTCTTCCACTGTGTCCTTTGCTCTGTTAAAAAAACTTACCTGACTCCCTTGGGTGTCAGGGTTGTCCTAGTGGGGTTGCGGTCTGCGCAGCCGTCCCTGAGAGCCGACATCGGTCTCGACTTAGTGCGGTAAGCCTGAAACAACCTTCCTTCAAGTCCCCATTCTTTACTCCCGGAATAGCTTTCTTTTGACCACCTTACCCTCCGCTTTGCTCAATCTCCTTCTTTGGGGTTCCCACCTAGATAAATCTTAGATTTAGACTGGAGAATCTGTCATGCCTGGGGCATTGTTGGCCTCCTTACCAAACTGTAGCACCGGTCTTTGACCAGTTCTTCTGTAGGAGCCTGTAATGACATGCCCCCACCCCCACCCCAAAGGATTGCCCCAACTCGGGCATTTTCTATATTTACCATGCTTTTTATCTGGTCGATCCCAGAACTCACTACTCCGAGTGAAATTCCTGAACGTAGTTACTCTAAGGCCCACTTTTCCGGAAATGGTTGCTAAGAGAGGAAGGAAGAGCTAATTTGAAGTAATTATAATTAGCAAGTCTAGTAGTTAGAATTTTGTTTTCTAATGTCAAAGTGAGTAGCTCTTAGTACCTGTAGCTTTTTTTTTTATTTATGCTTAAAACTTAGAGCGTTATTGCTTTGTCTGAGGTAGGGGATGTGTAACTCAGTGGCAGAATACTTGCCTATAATGTACCATGCTGTAGGTTTGAGCCACAGGACCACAAAATCCCCTTTGTCTAAAAAAGTCTGCCTTGTTACAATTTTCCTCTTTTATAGAACTTCTTGTGAGGAATAGAAGCAGGCTCTTGTGGAGATGTAAGAGCATGCCTGTAGGAGAAAACTTTTGGGACTATGTGCTAAAGTGAATGGAGATGATGGGAGCCACTTATTTATTTGATTTTTTTTTCTTTAGTTTTTATGGACTTGAGGTCTTCTAAAAATCTTGTTTCTTTACTTGCAGGCTGTGTGGAGATGGTGAAGCTGTTCATTGGNGAGCAAAGCTTCAACCAAGTTACACGTGGGCAACATCAGCCCCACTTGTACCAACCAAGAGCTTCGGGCCAAGTTTGAGGAGTACGGCCCAGTCATCGAATGTGACATCGTGAAAGATTATGCCTTTGTACACATGGAGCGGGCAGAGGATGCCGTGGAGGCCATCAGGGGCCTCGACAACACAGAGTTTCAAGGTGAATCACTCTTTTGGTAGAGTGCTCAGTACAAGGCTGTTAGGAATGAATTGGTTGAGAAAAGGAAGGAATTGGGATGGAAGGATTTTGCTGGCTGATGAAGGATGGGTGATACACTTGAACAAAAGATTTTATTTATTTGTGTGTGTGTGTGTGTGTGTGTGTTCATCAGTCTGCATGTGGAGATCAAAGGACAACTTGGGCAAGTTTGTTCTTTTCTACCATGCGGGTCCCATGGATGGAACTCAGGTAGTTAGGTGACAAGGGCTTCTTTTACTCATGGAATAAAGTCCACTGACCCTCTTTTTTGTCAAGCTTTCAGAAACAATGCAGAAAATGTGCAATAAATTTCATAAAATGGAGAATGATTGTCTAGAGGGAGGAAAAGGCTTGGTTTTTATGTTGAGTCTTTAAGGCTTTGAGCCCATTTTGAAGTTCTTTCTCTGAAGACTTCACCTGCCAGCCCCAGCCCCCCACCTTTGTGCATTGCAAAGTGCTTGCCTCTGTTTTTTATTGGCTCAGCACAGCACAGCACAGCATTGTGTTGCTCTGGACAGAGGGAGATCAGAAGAAAAGGACACTTACAGGGATGGGATTCTGGGTTGAACTTCCTTACCCTCTTGTCTCAGTTCTTTTCAGTAAAAATAATGAGTTGTAGCTCTTTTAATTTTGTTGTACTTTTGTGCCAAGGAGTTATATTTGAAAAACCACTTAGAAGATCGATTTATTTTTCTTTTAAATTTATTTAAGAATCTAGGGAGGAGGCATTGGGATTTGGACCAGTAATGGCATGTTTTCCAGTTGGTTTCATGTGCCTATAGGGGTCGATTGATTTAGACATCTTGGGCTAGTTTCTGTGTTACCATGGAGTCCTGGTTAGTGGAATTGTTTCTGCATGGAGGCAGTGTGAGTGTTGATGTGCATTATCATTTGATTTGGGAGGTATTTTGTTTTAAGATTAAAAGTTTCTTGTCAAGAGCAGCATTTAAAAAACGGTTGAAGCTGGGTGGTGGTGGCAAATGCCTTTAAATAGTCCCAGCACTTGAGAGTCAGAGGCAGGTGGATCGAGGCCAGCCTGTTCTAGTATAACCAAAGCTACACAAAGAAACCTGTCTCAAGAAAACAAACAAACC
The DNA here is from genome assembly GCA_902729485.2 of Mus minutoides. NCBI lineage: Eukaryota > Metazoa > Chordata > Mammalia > Rodentia > Muridae > Mus > Mus minutoides. Next base: position 342,122 of record LR753440.1, on the reverse strand, counting down.
CCAAAACACTATGAACAAAAAATTGGTTAAATTGCCTGCTGAACTTTCAACTCCTCTCATCCTTTTAGGTTCCAAGAGTCAAACAGTTTTTGAACTTTTATATCATAGCATAGTCTTGTAACTCATAGCTATGTTTCTTTAAAAAAAAAAAAAAGAAGAAGAAGAAGAAAATATATGCCCATACACTAAAGATTTTGAAAGATTTGTGTGTGTGGCCTCTAGAGTTCAAATGAAGAGGGTGTCAGGTCCCCTCCCCTGGAACTAGAGACTGATAGTTGTGAGCCATGAAATGATACAGGTGCTGGGAATTGAACCCAGGACCTGTGGAAGAACAAGAAGTGCTCTTAACTGCTGCACCATCCCACCAGACCTATAACTGTATTTCTTTTTTTAAAAATTTTATATATAGGTGTGGTGGCGCACGCCTTTAATCCCAGCACTCGGGAGGCAGAGGCAGGCGGATTTCTGAGTTCGAGGCCAGCCTGGTCTACAAAGTGAGTTCCAGGACAGCCAGGGCTATACAGAGAAACCCTGTCTTCAAAAAACCAAAAAAAAAAAAAAAAAAAAAAAACCAAAAAAAAAAAATCACATATATAACTTTATGTGTGTTCTTGAGTGTGTGGTGTGTATGTACATACTGTGAGTGCAGAGACCCCTAGAACCTGTATTTCAGCCCTGGATTCTGTCTGTCTTGACACAAAGCAGTGGCTGGTTGTTTGTTCAGTACTACTTGTGAACAATGCTTTACTGCCGTCTTTGTTCATTTTCCTTAAATGTTTCTGAGAGTCTGGCTCTCCACCCCATGTGACAAATGCCCTGTGTCAGGGGTATTGCTGTGTATTATTAAAAATGTCACAGGTCTCTCAGGTCTAGTTTGCTTTTCTCTTTTAATTGGAAGCTGAGAATTATTTTGTCAACAACTTAATTGGAAGCAAAGACTGTTTTTTGTGGAGGGTTGTGGTATGATACCTAATTTTTAGAGACTTTTCAGCATTTCAATCACAAAAGAAGTGTGTGCTTGTGCCAGTTCCATGTGTAAAGGGGGGATCATGTGGTGTGTTTTGAGGACAAGTGTTCTTGTAATTGGGTATCTGAAACTCTGGTTCTGATGTTGACCTATGACTGGCTAATTTTACACCATTTCCCTTAATATATTTTTAGAAAGTGGTATTAGAGATGGATGGAGCCCAGGGCATTCTGCTTTATATTTATATTCATCCAGGTTGGCCTTAAACTCCTGGGCTCAAGCCATTTTTCTGCCTCCAGCCTCTTCTAGGTGTGTGTCCCCCAAACCCCTTACTGTTTAATTTCTTAATAATCGACTAAACCTTTGTGCTGAGTAATGTTATTTACCTGACTGATTTTTTTTTTCCCTTTCAGTTTATTATAATCTGGTATATATTTTTTGTTTGCCTACTTGAAGAAAATTATAAAAGATTTAGTTCCCTTTTTGGACACCAGAGTCCACAAATTATTAGATCAGGGCATTTATCAAATACTTTCATGTCTTAATGTGTCTGTTGGTTTCTTGGCTGCATGTCTTTTCTCTCATTTGTTATGTACTAAAAAGTAGTCTCCTGAGCACATGCCAGGGTAGTTGTTATGGTTTGTACATACTAATTGCCTATCTTCTTTTGATCTGTAGCCTAAATAATTTATTGAGATTTACTGGTTTTGTATTTTGTTCCTCTGTTCCCTTTTCTAATTTTTTAGAATATAATTTTGATTTAGCATGAGAGATGATTTTATCACTTTCTCTGCTGCTGGAGAACCTATCTTTCTAGTCACTGTTTTTAGTTCTCTCTCTCTCTTTTTTTTTTTTTTTTTTCGAGACAAGGTTTCTTTGTAGTCTTGGCTGCCCTGGAACTCATTCTGTAGACCAAACTGGCCTAGAACTCAAGAGATATGCTTGCCTCTGCCTCCCCAGTGCTGGGATTAAAGGTGTGTGTCACTACTACCTGACTCTTGTCACTTTTTTTGGAAAAAAAAAAAAAAAAATTTTTTTTTTATTATATTTTGTAATCAGTGCCTACATGTTTGTATTTGTACCACATGTGTGCCTGGCACTGTGTGTATTGTCAGAAGAGGGTTTTAGGTACCCTGGAAACGAATTACAGCTGGTTGTGATCTGCCATGTAAATGTTGGTTAGAAGAACCTGGAAGAGCAGCCAGTGAGTGATCTTAACCTCTGCGTCATCTTTCAAGCCCCCTTCTCTCTCTGTTCACCTCTTTTAAGATGGGTGTCCGGTGCATTGTATATCATTACATTGTGAAGATTTTGCTGAATTTAGATCCCCTTTGAATTTATTTGCCAGTAAATTGGTTGACACGATTATTAGAAATTTCTTAGGTGAAAGATTGAGAATTTAGTTTTAACTTTTATCCTAAAAGTTAACTGCTTTTCTTTTATTATGGCTTTTAGAACTATTTTTCATTTTTGGAGCACTTTCTTAGAATTTCACATTCTTACTTAGTTTTTGAGACAAGCTATATGTAACTCAAATTGGGTTCAAGCTTAACCATCTTCTGGCCTCAGCCTTCAGAGTGCTAGGAATAAGGCATGTGCCACCATGCCCAGCTTTTTTCATCTTCTCTTTTATACGAGAAAGCACTTAAATTCTGCTACTCTGAGCAGTTTATTTCACTTAACATTGTTGGTTATTCTTTGTGCCTTTTCTTGTCCTCTTTTATTAAAATGCACTTCTTGTGTATGTGTCGACAGCCTGCCCAATTTCCTTTTGATTCTGACTTGGAGAGTCAAATTTTGGAGAATCCCTATAAGGATGATTATCAGATGAGAGAGAACAGTTTAAAAAGATCACTTCTACCTTATCTTGTGTCCCCAGACTTCCTTAATTCATGGCTGTTCCAAAAGATCCAGATTGAAACTTGCTCCCAGGCTCAACTTTGGAACAAATCCCGATCATTCCTAAGTGATGGTAATTTTGATTTTGGGGTGTTGATGCTTAACATTGGCTTAGAATATTTTTCCTGTTTAATGGAATCAGTCTTGATATTAGAAGTTGAGAGATTGGAGCATTCTAGTTTGAGTTTCTTTTGGGGCCACTGGGATAGGTATTTGTCCAGTCGGCAGTGGATGAAATCTCTTCTTTTCTGTGTAGGAGTAGAATTCATAGTAAGCTGGTGTTAGTGATTATAATATTTCTTCTTCATCTGCTTGATCTTTGCTTGAAATCAGGTCAATTATACCAAGTCCATATTTTGGACTTTCCCCTCCCCCAATGAAAGTCTTTTTGTCAGTTTGCCACACATCAAGAGCTGTTTAGGTGACCAGTGACTGGGGTAGAGGTTTGGGCTATTACTTTGTGATAGCAACCCTTCTTGCGTCTGTTTCTTCAAGGCAAACGAATGCACGTGCAGTTGTCCACCAGCCGGCTTAGGACCGCGCCCGGGATGGGAGACCAGAGCGGCTGCTATCGGTGCGGGAAAGAGGGGCACTGGTCCAAAGAGTGTCCAATAGATCGTTCGGGCCGCGTGGCAGACTTGACTGAGCAATATAATGAGCAATATGGAGCAGTGCGTACGCCTTACACCATGAGTTATGGGGATTCATTGTATTACAACAACACGTACGGAGCGCTCGATGCCTACTACAAGCGCTGCCGTGCTGCCCGGTCCTATGAGGCAGTGGCAGCTGCAGCTGCCTCTGCGTATAGTAACTATGCAGAGCAGACTTTGTCTCAGCTGCCACAAGTCCAGAATACAGCCATGGCCAGTCACCTCACCTCCACCTCTCTCGATCCCTACAATAGACATCTGTTGCCGCCTTCAGGAGCTGCAGCAGCAGCAGCTGTTGCTGCTGCTGCTGCTTGTACTGCAGCTTCTACTTCGTATTACGGGCGGGATCGGAGCCCCCTGCGTCGCGCTACAGGCCCAGTCCCCACTGTTGGAGAGGGCTACGGTTACGGGCATGACAGTGAGTTATCCCAAGCTTCAGCAGCTGCTCGGAATTCCCTGTACGACATGGCCCGGTATGAGCGGGAGCAGTATGCGGATCGGGCGCGGTACTCAGCCTTTTAAAATTTGAGGTGAGAGTGGGGGGGTGTCACCTGTTGGTTTTGCCATCCCTCCTGTGGCCTAAAAGGTTCCAATTACGCTGCTTTGCTTGCTTGCTACTGCAGGGCTAGGGTGAGGTTACTAGCATGGTTCAGTCTACAGACACATCTTTAAATGCTGAAGTTTGAGGTAAACATCCTTTGCTCTTGTGCCTATTTTTTCCAGGGCTTTTAATAGTGGGGGTCATTCTCATTGTAATTGTGTCTGGAAGAACAAACAGTGGTATACTGGTGAATCTTGGGTCAAACCTGCATGTGGTAATTTGATCTGGGATCCAGAAATTCAGATTTAGTTAGGTGCACTCCTTCTCAGTCTGCAGAATTTCTTAGCTGTGTGGCATTAGTTTTTTTGAGTTGCTGTGATAGGGTCTGACCACTAATAAAAAAGCTTGTAATTAGTTAACTGATTGTTCAAGTCCTATGAAGACCTACAAAATGAAATCATCTTAATCTTGAATATATTTCTCATATTCTCAAAGGCCTCTTAGTCTTAGGCATTTAAAGAACTTAATTAGTGATAAGCTGAGGCAGAAAATAGTAGAAAACACACTTCTCATAGAGTAAGGAGTCTGGCATGAACTTCAAAGTCCAGTTAGCTGCTCAGTGTAGCCTCATGTCCTTAAGGGTCTGATTTTGTTATCTTTTTTTCTCTTGTGTTGTAGCTTCTTATTTTATTCAGATTTTTAAAATTTTTGACCCTGGGTTTGACATCTTCCACTTAAGGTAATATGGTAGTATAAGTCTGTGTGCATACCTGTGTTTATTCTTTGGTAGTGTTGAAATCTAGGATTAGGAACTTTACCATGAGCACATCACTTCCTCATCTAATTAAGGACATTACTCAACAACTTCACCTTTGTCCATTTGACCATGACCATGACCATGACCATGACCATGACCATGACCATGACAGGGTCTAAGTCTGAAGTATAACCTGGCCTCGAACACAATTTTGGCAGTCTACTTTCAATCTTGAGTGCTGAAATTACAAGTGTTGACCACCATAGTGCTTCTGTTTTGACTATATTCTCTTTTGATGCTTCTTGTCAGCTTTGGTCTTTAGGTTTGTTTGTTTGTTTTTTGAGATTGCTGTTGTACTTGGTAATTTTCCTTTACTTTTGAGGAGCCCTACTGTGTTTCTGATATTGCCATAGATCCTTATACTCTTGTGGTACAGATACTTTGTCATTTTTCATATTAAGGCAGAAGGTATGTGGCTTGCCCAGGTCCATTGGATAGGAAATTATTTACTGGGACCAGGATTGTGCTCGAAGAGAAACTTAAGTGATTTGATGTTACTTACATCTTTTAAAAGTTGATGTATAAACTTTCAAACATGTTCAGTGTCCTTGGCAATAATTCTTATATTGAAACATACTGTTACTGTTTGCTGACTCTTTACTTCAAGGGCTAATTGGAACTTTCTGTTTTGTTTTGTTTGGGGGGTTTTGTTTTTGTTTTTTCTGTTCTCTGATGAGTTTGTGGAATTACCTTATTTTGGGAATGCTAATAATGTTAACATTGAAAGTAATAGAATGTCTTCCTACTATCATGAAAGATTTGCTGTTTAATTTGGAGAAAGGACTTTGTTGGGGACTGTTTAGTCTTCTCAGTGATTCTCTCACCTTCAAGCTGTTCTCATTTTTAGAAATTGTTGATACTAGGGAAGGGTACAAGTAAACTTAAAAGTGAGTTCTCAAGGTATGATTTTGTAAGATGTTCTTTGAAGTTCTAAGTGGGAAAGCCCTTTTGAGCTTTGCTGTAAAGCCCCTGTACTGTGCTCTCTTTCAGGTGGGATGTGTGTGGGCTGAAATTCCAAGCTGCGGTTGTGCATGAGAATACACCCTTCGTGGTACCCCATCTCCGGGACGTTCTCGGCTCTGTGCATTCAGTCCCTCAGGAACCATGGACCTTAATTTACCTTGTTAAGTTCTTTCTCTTTCCTATTCTCTCTCCTGCTCAATTTCCTGTTCTCCTGTTTGTTCTTCTGTAGCTTCCCATTTGAGTTCTGTTCTCCCAGCATGCCTCCTATGCAGAAACTGGTGGGGGCTGTGCTGTCTCCTCCCTTCCGCCTGACTGCAGTCAGTGGGTATTGGATTTGGGAGTGACCTTGATGAGAATCATTGCTCCTAGTTTTCTATTTTGGCCCAAAGACTAGACTTAGAAATTTGGAGCACTTTCCAGTGAAATAAATGGTTTTTCAAATTAGGGTATGTGTGCTTTGAGAAAGTTCTTGTTTAGCCTTGTTTCTGGGTTCTTTGTTTATTTGTACCCTGAACAGAAGATGGGGGAGTATTTAAAGTTTAAGCTACTTAGCTTTGGCTAACACTGAGGTTTTTAAATTTGCTTTTTAAAATAGTAGATGACTTTAGGTACTAAATAAAAAAAGAGGTTATACAGAACTCAAGTAGGCATCTTTGTTTCAATGAAGACATTTTCTACTGGTCTACTTTTGTTGAAGCCAGTTAGCTAGTGGTTTAGAGCTGTAGATCTTTACTTGCTGGAGAATTAATCATTGTGTATACTTGCATCTGCTGTTAACACTCAGTAAACATATCTCCCTTGACTTATTTTCAGGAAAAAGGTGAAGGTTTGAGGAAGAAGAGGTAGCTTTCATCTTTGGGAAAAATGAAGGTATGGCTCCCACCAGAGTTATTTAGCTATTCCATAGGCTAGAACTACCTCATGATGCATTTTACTATTTGTATAGTTCTGCCAAAGTCAAGAGACTACATGAGTAGTTCCACAAGCATCTCATAGCTTGTACTTAATGCCTTTAGATGAGGTATAATGGGCCCAGCAGGTCCTTTAAAAGTCCTTGATAAACTTACTGAGTCTTTAACAGTGAAGACAAGTATTTGAATGCAGTGAGGAGCCACTGTCTTAGTGTCATTTTTTATTGAAACAATTTATTTTCCATGTTTTATTTTAACATATATAGGGCCACGTCTCAGAATCATTTATTTGGCCACTACTGGATACCTATGTTGTGTCAGGCATGCTTTCAGTAAAGGGCTCATTAATGATAAAAGGAAATAAGATGATAGAGATAAAAGATAAAATAAAGATGAGGTAAGAGCTGCTTTGTCTTGGGTGACTTCAAGTTTTTCTACTAACTGCTGTTGTCTGTCTCGCTGATTCATTCTAATTTATACATGGCTGGGATTGTGACAGCTTTCTGTGGAAAAAGGTAACTTTTTTGTAGTGTGAGACCCTGTGCTAGGTGATGTATATGTTCTTCAATTTTTCTAGGAAATGTTTTTCTAAGCAAATTTTTCCTTCCTGAGTTGGTTTTCTTTGCCACTATCTTGGAAAGGTTCATTCCTCTGTTGTCTCCTCTTTCTGTAATGGATCGATGTGATTACTGTGGTGCGCTTAGTGTTTTAGCAAAATTTCTTGATATGATGGTTGGGAATGGCACAGTCTCAGAAGATAGATACTTAAGATTTGTTGATTCAACAGGCTTGAGGATACTTTCATAAATGGTTAACCATTTTAGAGCTTTTTGGGGGATAGGGTGAGAAGCAGAAATAAAAGATAGACCAAGCCAGGCTTTTTGGTATATTCCTTTGGCTTAGCCCTTAACACTTAGATCTGGGTGTGATGGTGTATGCCTTTTTTCTAGCATTTGCAAAGTGGAGACAGGCCAGTCTGGTCTACAGATTGAGTTCCAGGAGAGTCAGAGCTGCATAGTGAGACCCATCCTCAAAAATAAGATATAACTGCATACAAATGGAGCATCCTGTCTGGATGGATTGTTTTTATTGGCTTGTTAGAATAGTCCTTGTGATCTCTCACCATGTTGCTCAGGTGGTGCTCCTGCCTCTCACCTTCTGAGTAATTAGGGCTAAAGGCTATACTTTCACATTATTAGAACATTCAGAGAGATGAAAATTTATCTGAAACATCTTGCTTTTTGTTTTATGAGACTGATTCCTTTAAAAGCTTAGCAATGTTTTTATCACTTAGGTGCGGGCTGGCTCAGAGATTTTTTTTTTAAATGAAAGATACGCTTTTGCTACGTATGTACCCAGTCTGCTTCAGATAGAAGGTGTTTGTTGGCAAACCTGATGACTTGGAACCCACCTGGTGGAGAAACAACTGCTATACTGTGTCCTCTGACATCCACATGTTTACTCTGGCACACATACGTGTGCATAAAGAAGGGGAAAGCTATTGGCTGAATGTGATGGCATTTAATCTCAGCAGCACTTGAAAGTGAAGTGATTCAGAGTTCAAGTACTAACCATGTTACATAATGTGGTTCAGCAAGCAAAGTTTCTTCTACTCATTGACTTGCTGGAAAACTATCTAAAGTGCAATGGGAAAACATTGAGTTGAAAAGTGTGAGTTGGGGCTGCCGATGTAGCTCTGTTGATAACATTCAGCATGCTTGAAGCCCTGGGCCTGATCTCTAGCACTTGAAGAACTACTGATATAGTAGGGTACTTAAGTAGTCTAGCACTGGGGAGGTGGAAGCAGGAGTTGCAGGTTGTATTTGTAGCTATGTAACCAGTAAGAGCCATGGAGTCTTTCAACCTTCCCAATGCTGAAACCCTTTAATGCAGTTTCCCATGTTGTGACCCTTGACCATAAAATTATTTTTGTTGAGGCTTCATAACTAATTTTGCTAGTGTTATGAATTGCAATGTAAATATCTGATAATGAGACCCCTGTGAAAGGGAAGGTTCTTCTAACACAAAGGAGTTGTGAGCTACAGGTTCAGAACCAGAGCTAGAGGCTAACCTATACTATATGAGGCCCTGTCTCAACAATTTGTAGAACTGATTTCCAGCATTAAAGTGGTTTGAACTTATTTTAGTTTAAGTTTCCAGTGAAATGAGTGCCCATTCCATGAGGTTGCACTAATGTGTAAGCAGACAGGGTAGTACTGGCATGACTGACTCAGTCTGTTTCAAGAAAAAAGACTTTAATGATAAACACAGCTTTCTTAGCATTCTTCTGTTATTCATTTGTTTACTAACATCATGAACATCTGTGAGCTCGCTTTGGACTTTACTGTTTGCCATGTCTGGAGTATGTAGAGAATGCATATCAATAAGGGCATCAAGCCTAGTCTCACTTTGCCTCCATTAGCTGCCTCATTCCTTCCTACATGTTCCCCAGTCTTGGGTATACAGAGATTTGGTATGTCCTTGGAAGGAGACTGGGTGGCTGCAATGGTTAACACTATTTTGTATTGAGGGTATGATCCATTCTGGTTTCTAAGTAGATCAAAGATGCTATGAGGGTAGTCAGGGAGTTCTCAAGTAGTGATAGACATTTTGTTTTGGGCACTAAGGTCTTTTCATAGGGTCTCATTAAGACTCAAGAATATGCTTTTCCTCTGAGCTATACCTTGTACACTAGACCAAGATTGACTTTGAAGCTTTTTAGTACTCTTCAGAAGCAGGGCTGACTTGGGTAATGCCAAGTTCAGCTGTCCTTACTCTAATGCACTAATCCTAATGTAGACTTAAGGAGGAAGGAGTAGTGAGAGGTGTAGATCATGTGCACTGTGGGAATGAAATAGTGAGAGGTGTAGATCAGGTGTGCTGTGGGAGTGAAAAGCTATTTTCAATTGTTGGAATTAGTTTGCTCAGCTCTCTCTCTCTCTCTCTCTTTTTGGTTTTCCAAGTGAGACAGGGTTTCTCTGTGTAGCCCTGGCTGTCCTGGAACTCACTTTGTAGACCAGGCTGGCCTCAAACCCATAAATCCACCTGCCTCTGCCTCCCAAGTGCTGGGACTAAAGGTGTGCACCACCACTGCCCGGCGAAGTAGTTTTTAAGACTGAAAAGTCAGAAGCTAACAAAAGCAGCAGATGGCTAGCTTATGTAGCTTCTGCTAATATTGATTTAAATTTGGCTGACAGATCTCATTTGTTCTTGTTTTTGTTTTTTCTGAGACAGAGCTTCTCTATGTAAAGTTGACTATCCTGGAACTCAATCTGTACACTAGGCTGGCCCCTGAACTCAACGGAGATCTGCCTCCTGAGTGTTGGGATTAAAGTTGTTCACTACCACTACCCATCGATCTCTGGTTTCTTTATAAAAGGCAGTTCTAATCTCTAAGCTTTGCCGTCATGGTTTGATCGCTTCCTACTAAGGTCTCTATCTTCAAATTTCAAATGTAAGTGAAAGAAAACACCCACAATACATTGAATCCATGGCAGTGCATACTGTACATGGAGGCAGTATTTTCATTTAACTGGTGCAGTATGAATTGGGTAGTGTGTATTAGAGCAATTCTCTTAAACTGGGTATGTTTACACATGACTTGGATTACAGAATTGGAGAAGCAAAGGCAGGTGAATCTTACTGAGTTTGAGGTCAACCTGGTCTAGATAGTTTTAGGACAGCCAGCATTATGTAGAGGGACCGACTATAAAAGAAAGAAATTGGAAGGTAATTTTTTTTTTTTTTTTTTGAGAGACAGGGTTTCTCTGTGTAGCCCTGGCTGTCCTGGAACTCACTTTGTAGACCAGGATGGCCTTGAACTCAGAAATCCGCCTGCCTCTGCAGGCATGCGCCACCACGCCTGGCGGAGGGTAATTTTTAAAAGTGCCAAATGGTAAGTTAGGAACATCTTATTTAGAAACAGGAAAAGAATGTCTAAAAATAACCAGTTGGTTCTGGAGAGGGAGAAGGATTTTGAAAGTCTCATACATTTGTCCATGTTTTGCACTAATAATAATAAAAAAATAAAAGGGTTAAAAATAAAAGGGTTAGTCATGCTTGTACCTTATCCTTCTCAAGCTAACTGATGCCTTTGAGATTTGACATCTTGTGACAGGAATAATGACTTTCTAGCAGGTAACTAGCTTAGAAGTAAAGATGATGCCCTCTGTAGTGATGAGCTAAGACAATTTGTTGGAGTAAGTATACCACCCATTTGGATTCTTCTGTATAGGACTTAATGGTAAGCTGAGCATTTTATTCCCACATGTTTTACCTAAGTTGCCAAGTCAAATAAGTGCTAAGAGTGTGCCTTAATTTCCTTTAGTTCTTCTATATCTAACATGCTTAATTGGCTTCAGGTATACAACAAGGTGGAATGAATTTTACAATGTAAGGACTATTGATACCAAACTTAGAAAAATCAATAGTACAGAATTTAGTATAGAGCATTATTAGTACAGTACAGTCTAATGTGTTCCATTCATGGTGTGGAAAAGGGAAGGAAAATGGCTTTTAGTTGCTGACTTCAACTAAACTAGAACATTGTGATATATTTAAAGACTTGTTAATAGAGACAAGACATTTTTTGCTGGTTGGTAGAGAGGTAGGGTGATGGCTGCAGGTTTGAAACCAGCAGCCTGGTTCTCCATAGTAGGTTTCAGGGCTACATACCAAGATCCTGTCTGGGGGGGAGGCAGAAACATCAAAGATTTTAATTTAAAGCCAGAGAGGCAGTGTAAGAACTAAAATGGAATGAAAAGGTCCCAACAGAATTCTAGCATGGCACATCTGTGGAGTATGGGTGGCCCAGAGGGAAAAGGAAACATCTGGGTACAGTATAACCATAATCCTGGCTAGTCATGAGGATGAGGCAGGCAAGAGAACCACATATTTGATAACAGGCTGTGAAACTTTCTAAAGACCCTTTTTCAGGGTTTGGGATTGTAATGCAGTTGTGAAGGGCTCTCACAGTATACAAACTGCCAAAATTAAACTCTGGCATTTGCCTTGAGTCTGTCAATTCAAGGCTGGCCTGGGTAATATAATGAGAGCTTGTCTCAGGAAACATGATGTATGGGAGGAAGTGACTTTTACCATATTTTCAGTCCTTAGAATGTGATTTTCACAATGCATCTGAATTTCTACTAGCATGAAATGGTGTGCCTTAAAAATTATTTTTGCCATGTATAGTGGATATATTTCTATAATCTAGCATTGGGGCATGGGGGCTGGAGGATCAGGTTTTCAAGGTTATCTATAGTGAACAATGAGTTCCAGGTCAGCCCAAGACCCTGTCTGAGGGGGAAAAAATGAGGAGTGCTGTTTTGTATTTAAGAAGGCTAATTTATAGCAGTCTTTTTGAAATTCTGACCATCAGCCCAAATAACTACTACTAGAGCTGGGATTGCAGGTCAGGGTTTCACTTGAATGAAGCCAATCCATTCTCATCTGCTGGGTTAATAATGTTACTGTATAACATATATTTTCACATTTAAATATCTTTTTCAACTTGATAGATTATAAATGGTTTTTGGGCTGGGTTATATAGCTCAATAGTATAGTATGCAGGAGGCCCTTGATTCAATCCCATCACGAGAGCTGGATGTTGGGTACATTTATGGCTCTTGCACATAGGCTCAGAAGTTTAGGAGGATCAATGAGCTCCGGTGCTCCAGACAAGCCAGAGAAATACAGTGTTGCTCTTTAAAAACGAAAACCAAAGATCTGAAGCCCATATGTCTACAGAAAAAAAAACCCAAAAAACAAAAATATAGAGGTTCTATATATTCAGCTTTTTTTTTTTTTTTTGCTTTTTTTTGGCTGATACTACTTCCTATTGTGTGAACTAGGTGAAGCTCGATTTCCAAAGCTTTATCCTTCATCATATATGATACAGATCATTTTTGCAACTTTAACTACATCATGGCAGGTCATTTCTTTTTCTATTTCTGTCAGTGAAGCTTTGCCTTGTGGCACAGTCACAGTAACCAGAATAAATACCTTATGGGTCAGTCATACAGAGCTCTCTGTCCTGTCATTTGTACTATCAGACTCCAACATTAAACTGCAGCCCAAAGGTCTGTTAGCATTGTAATGTGTATAAGAATGTACATACATGACCACTCTTATCTGCAGTTCTAAGTTTTAGAGATGTTTAGAATCTAGAGATCTGATGCAGCCAAAATTATATAAAGTTGGATGTTGCTGCTTCTGCTAAGGGAAGAGCATGTGCCAGTAAACATGCTCCTGTCATTCTAATATGCTTGTCAACATTAAAAAGATTTTGGAGCCATCATAAAGTTTCCAAAGAACTAATTTTCTGCTCTAATACACTGTCATTTTTACGTCTTCTCCTAATTGCTTCTGTTTCCACAGCCTTTATGGCATATTCAATTTGAAAAACTTCCAACAAAAGAGAAAGTAAAGGCTGACAGGCCATACCTGGTGCAAATTGAATTCAGGGTACTGACCTACCAAGCTATGAAGGGCTTGCAGGCCTGAAGTAGCATCTTTGGGGGGGGGGGTGATATGTGATTTGAGACAGGGTTCCTCTATGTAGCCCTGGCTGTCTTGGAACTTGCAGCTGGCCTCAAACTTCCTAAGATCTGTCTGCCTCTGCATCTGCTTTTATAACAATTTTTTTTTTTTTTTTTTTTTTTTTTTGGTTTTTCGAGACAGGGTTTCTATGTATAGCCCTGGCTGTCCTGGAACTCACTCTGTAGACCAGGCTGGCCTCGAACTCAGAAATCCGCCTGCCTCTGCCTCCCAAGTGCTGGGATATAACAATTTTACATGTTATAAAACATACATTTTTCAAGAACCTATTGACATAGGGTTTTACTTCTTACCATGTAGTACAGTCCAGCCTAAAACTGAAATCTGGCTCTGCCTATGAAGTACTGGGATCGTAGGAATATGCCACCCACTTTTTTCCCCTTCTATTTTCCCTTTTGATACTATCCCTGGCTGATCCTGAACTTGCTATGTAAACAAGGCTAACCTTCTGCTTCAGTTGCTGAAGTGTTAGGAATCGCAGGCCTGTGTGGTCTTTTCATGTCTTTTCATGTCTAAACTTCCATCTTGTTTATAAATTGGTATGTATGACTTGGGTATAGATGATAGCTTTTTTTGATACTTGATAGTTTTTCGGGTAAGAAAGTTTAACAACATACCATCATGTGGGTTTTGAGCCTTTTTAGATAACCAGTCTTGGATTGGAAGTTTTTTGCATTTGAATGTAAGAATACTCTTCCTTTTTGTTTTATGTATATGAGTGTTTTGCCTGCATGTATGTCTATGTACCCTGTTCATGCCTAATAAACTCAGGTCAGAATAAAGTCATGAGATTCCCTGGAACTGGTATTACAGATAGATGGTTGTGAGCTACTGTGTGAGTGCTGGGTCCTCTGTAAGAGCACCAAGTGCAAACCACTTGGGTCATCTCTCCAGATGCACTTTTTGCACTTTGTACAATTTACACTTTTGTGTATGTATATCTAATGTGTACCATGTGCATGCTCTTACCCTTAAGTCTGAAAAGATGGTATCATATCCCCTGAAACTGTAGTTACCAGCCATTGTAAGCTACCACAGGACTGTTGGGAATGAATCTCCAGGTCCTCTGCAAGAACAGTAATTGTTTAATTCTTGAGTCTTCTTTCTGTTCCCACATTTTTAAGTTTTACTTGATTTGTGTGTGAGGTGAGTAGCTGAGTTTGATTTCTAAATTACTACTTAGTTAAAAGGTCTTTAAATCTGTTCTGAAAGACCCAGTGAGCTGCTTGAGTGGGTTAAAACTGGCTTGAGCTCAATACCCAGAACTTTTAGAAGGAGAGAATTGGCTGCTGAAAGTTGTCCTCTGACTTTCTTGTATGTACACTTTGATACTCATACACAACACATACATTGTAAATATAACCTCAGTTACAATATAGCTAGGAAATTATGGTCCTTTTCTTCCCTCCCTCCCTCCCTCCTTCTTTCTTTTGGTGGGCCTCTACAATGTCCTGTCCTAAAGTTTGCTATGTAGATCAGACTGTCCACGTATTTTCAGAGATCCTCCTGCCTCTGCCTCCCAAGTGCTTTCAATAAAGGGATATACACTGACTTTTTTTTTAACTGAAAGCCTGACATGAAGACTCCTACCTACAATACCCTGTATTTCTAGGGAAACTACTGCTCTAGACCAGTTTAACTTAGCTCCTGGGGGCAGAATTAGCCATGGAATAAATAGGGCAGGAATGCTTTGAGTGGTAATAAATTTGCTGTAATTTGAGATATTTTATCTTTTAGAGGAACCTTTGGTGCTTCCTCGGCCACTTGTCACATAATACCCAACATCTGCTTTTCAGAATTGAACCCATGGAGACCTATTAGTCATAACAGGTAATATCTGTCTCCTCACCTATTTCTTCTCAGTCTAGTAACAGTTTACTTGGAAACTTTGTAGCAACAATAGTTATTTTTGTACTGAGAACTAAACCTAGGGCTTCATGAATGTTAATGAATGCTATGAATTCCAGTTATGTGTGTTGAAGGGGAAGGAGTTTATGCATATGTTTGTATGTGTGTAAGACCTGAGTTTGAAATAGATGTTCTCCACTGTTTGTTTGTTTGCTTGCATGTTTGTTTTGGAGAGGGTCTCTGTAGCCTTGGCTGCCCCACTTGCTCTGTAGACCATACTGGACTCTTTTTTTTTGTTTGTTTGTTTTTTGAGACAGGGTTTCTCTGTCAGCCCTGGCTGTCCTGGAGCTCACTTTGTAGACCAGGCTGGCCTCGAACTCAGAAATCCGCCTGCCTCTGCCTCCCAAGTGCTGAGATTAAAGGTGTGCGCCACCACACCCAGCGGGTGTGTACCACCTTGTCAGGCCTCTATGTTATTTTTAAAAATGTTCTTAAATTTCGTGTTTATGTATTGAGGGGTGGGAGGTGGGGGTATCTGTCAGGCATGCTAACTGCTGAGCTGCCTCAGTCCTGTTGCTTTTTTTTTTCCCCAAGCAGATGGCTGGGTAGTGTCTCTGTTATAGATTTGAGTGTTCTGAAACTATTAGGCTGGCCTCAAATTCATAAAGATCCATCTGCTGGGATTAAAAGTATATGCCACTGTGCCCACCCCCACTGCAATTTTTGAGACAGGTACCTTAGTGAACCCTTTTAGGTTAGACAACCCCCCTGGGATCCTATTTGTTTCTGCTCCTGGGGTGTCTTGTTATTTGGTGTTGGGGAATCATTTTTTTTTTCCCATGTGGAAGAGGTTTATTGAGCAGGTAGGGGAGGGGCAGAGAAAAGGAGAAAGAGAGACAGGGGGGAGAGAGGAGAGAGAAGAAAGAGAGAGGGGGAATCATCTTTTAAGTTGTGCTTGTGCAACTAGCATTTTACCCACAGAGACATCCCTCCAGCTTCCTTTCCAATTTAGTTTTGTATATTCTTTGTTGGTTTGGCATTTTGCCTGCATATATTTTAGTCTTTGTAACACATGCATGCCTGGTGCCTTTGGAGGCCAGAAGAATGCATCAGATCATTTAGAACATAGAGTTACAGATAGTTGTGAGCTGCCACATATTTGCTAGAAATTGAACCCAGGTTCTCTGGAAAAGCAGCCAGAGCTCTTAACTGATAAGCCACCTCCATCCCATTTTGTTTTTAATTCTTGCTCTCTGGTATTAGTAGCCTTCAAGTGGTTTATCTCCTGCCTCTGCTTCCCAAATGCTGGGATTACAGGTACCCACTACTCATATTTTAGTAGTCTCACCACATATACCTGCACAACCAGGGCTAACTCATTTTGAAGATGAAAAGAAAGTTTTTTTTTTGTTTTTTTTTTTTGGTTTTTCGAGATAAGTTTTAAGCAGTGAACCTGCTATGGTTTTGTCTCCCTCCACCCCCTGTTGTATCTTTGAAATTATTTCACACATACAAATGGTGGTGTAAAGGGTGTGTCAGATTCCCTGCAATTGGAGTTACTGTCCTCTGTAATAGCAGCCAGTACTTATAAATTTAACTTTTTGGTGGTGGTGGTCGCTGTGGTGATCACCAGGTCACAGTCCTGATTATCATAAAGCTCACTATGTAGATCAGGCTGGCCTCAAACCCATTGAGATTCTCCTACCTCTTTGCCTCCTGAGTGTGGGATTAAAGGGGTGTACCATCTCTCCTGGCTAAAAAAAGCAGTTTAAAAAAAAAAAAAAAAGCAGTCAGTGTTTTTAACTGACTTAGCAGCTGTCCTGTAAAAATCTGAGTATCAATCAGTCCAGAGCTAGATTCTGAATTCTGGAGTGGTACCACAGGATTTAAGAATGATCACTTTGAGGCTAGAATTGTCCCAGCCAATGAATTTATGAGTTCAGCAACCAGAGAGAGATGGCTCAGTGGTTTAAAAAGGACTGGCTGCTCTTGCAGAGGACCTGGGTTCATTTCCCAGCACCCACATAGCAGCTCACAATTATCTGTAACTCCAGTTCTAGGGGATCTGACACCCTCACACAGGCATACATGCAGGCAAAATATCATTGCACATAAAATAAAAACAAATTAAGGAGTTCAGCAATTTTAAAGCCCCATGTAGTGGCTTACCCCTTGATCTACTACTTGGGAAACTGGAGGGTTGCCACAAATCTGATCCCAGTCTAGTCTATTTAGTAAGTTCCTGGGATGTGTGGCCACCCTGGCACAGATTCTTTTAACATTGGTAATTCTTCTCTGGGATGTGTATTTTTTCCTCTCCCTCTCCTAAATTTCCAAGAATGGGAAACTCCCTGAGGTTCCTATGAGTCAAAAACTGAAGCCAGAAACCAAACTTAGGCAGACTGCTTTCCTTCTGGGGGAGCCATTTTGCAGATAACCAACCTCTTTATGTCCTTGGGAAAAGTTCCGTGCAGTACATTGCATACTTTTCTGTGCTTGTCTTCACTTTGTGACTGCAAATCAGAGGGAAGGAGTAGGTCAAAGGCTGTCACAGGCAGACCTAAAAGATGAAGCAAGGCTTTGTTACAGGAGTTTTTTTTTTTTTTTTTTTTTTTTTTTTTCTTTTTGCCAAGCAGAGTTGAGCCTTAGTAGTTCTGTGTCTCTCCCCTAACCCTACAAAGGCATTGCACTAGCACCAGGAAGTTTTCAAGGAATCTGGCCCCCTTTCTCCCAGGTAGTGATGATATTTAAATCAGCATTTAAATGATACTTAAATTTACTTTTTTCACAGAATGCTGCTTCTAGGGGCTGTTCTTTGTTTGGGGTTTCTGCCCAGTCCCTAGGGCTTTGCCTCATACAGGCTTCAACATCACAGGAAGAAAATCATGGAGGCAAAAGGACAGGGATATTATTTTTCTCATTCCCCCTAAACTGGGCCAGCAACTTACCTCAGTTCTCACCACTCCTCACATTCATTATCTCTGTAGACAAATGATATATGTAGGTTTTTTGTTTGTTTGGTTTTGAGACAGAATTTCTGTATCCTGGCTGGCCTGGAACTCATCATGTAGACCAAGCTGAAGCTGGCTGGCTTTGAACACAAAGGGATTCACCTTCCACCACTGAGATTAAAGAAAGACCTGTGCCACCACACCTCACTAGTGTAGTTCTGCTTTAAAAAAAATTTTTTTTTAATTGCCTGCAAGTGTGTATGTTTACCACATTTGTGCCTGGTACCCGTCGAGGTCAGAAGAAGGTATTGGATCCCTTTGGATGGGAATTATAGTTGTTTAGAAATAAATACATTTTTCTCTTGGGCAGTTCTAACTAGTTGAACACTTAGTCTTTCCCAGTATTTATTTATTAGGGGCAAGCAAAAGAAAAAGAAAGTCTTCGTATAATTTTACCATCAAAGCTGTTGTAGTCACTAGCAACTTAGATTATATAAAAATTCATGCACCTGGAGAGGTGGCTTAGCATGCTGCTCTTGCAGAGGATATGAGTTTAGTTCCCACCACCCCTATGGTAGCTAACAACCTTCTGTAACTCCAGCTCCAGGGTATCAATGCTGTCTTTTGGCTTCCTCAGGCACATAGCAGTTGCACACAAATAAGAAATAAGGAATACCACTAGAGATTCTGGGGACATCAATACCTGCACATTTTATTGTTATATTTATTTGATCCAAGGTCTATCCTGTAGCTTACAAAGAGATACTCCTACCTCTGCCTCCTGAGTCCTGTGACTTAAGGCACGCACTACCATGATTGGCTCAACCCCTACACATCTTAGTTTTGTCTGGTGCTTTGCATACCAATAACAAAGGAATCTCAGTGGCTTTGTCTGAATTTCTTTTTTGTGACAACAGGGACCATCCCTCTTTCCTGTGGAATGTTGGGATTAACTTTGGCCTTTTGTACTTCATTTGCTATTAGGAGTGGGGACATGGACCTCTGTTGATTGTCATTCTGGCCTTTTTAAAAAGTCAGAAGATTGTAAGGTATAAAATATGTGGAGTCCGAAGTGGTGGTATACTCTTGTAGCCAAAGCATGAGAGAGGATGATGCAGGATGAGAGTTTGAGGACAGTCTGGATACCAAAGGAAGGAAGGTCATATCTCAAAAGAAAGTGAAGGGGATAGAGAGATGGCTCAGCAGTTAGGAGCACTGGCTTCTCTTTCAGAAGACTTAGGGTTTTATTTTCCAGCACCCATTTGTGTAAAAGTATCTGCGCAATGCCCTCTTCTGGCCTCCATAGATACTAGGTTTATATATCCAGGCAAAATAAAGTCTTGTAAAATGTGTTGGGTTAGGTTATTATATAGCTTAGGAGCATTTGGCATACATAAGGTTTTATACTTGGTCTCTAGCACCCTCATTTAAATGAAGAAAACTTCACATGTAATCAGAACATTCATATTACCATTTCCATACAGGAGGTCAGTAAACTTTAAGCAGGATTTAGTTCATCATTCAAATTTAATATACAGGAACTCAAGATATATAAAACGTTGATTAAAATAATTTCTCAGATTGTTGAGGCTTATGCCTGTCTATAGTTTTAACACTTTGGGGGTAAAAACTGGAGGATCAGGAATTCAAGGCCAGCCTTACCTATATAGCAAATTAGAAGCCAGCATGGAATAAATGAAATGTCTCAAAACAAAAAATGCAAAATAAAAGTTTTGGTTGGGGATGTAGCTCAGTTGGTAAAGTGCTTGCATATACCATATATGAAGCCCTGGGTTTGATCCACAGAACTACATAGAACTAGACAGTTACATGTATATAATCCCAGCACTCAGGAGGCAAGAATCAGGAGATGAAGGACCTTCAGCTATAAAATAACCTGAGACCAGGTTAGGCTACATGTGACCCTGTCTCAAGAACTAAAATGATTAATGTTTCATGCATAAGGTCCGATTCCTAGGACTCTTGGAGAAGCTGGGTTCTTAGGTGAACAGCAGAGATGGGGAAAGGAGGACGGGGACAGAAGAGGGCTTGTTGGCAGCTAATTCACGTGGACACCCCATATTGACATCTTATTTCAGTCTTTGCGCACTTGCACGCACACACAAGATATTTTTAGAAGAGCTGGTGAGATAAGTAAATATTTGCTGTCCCCTAGGACCTATGATAGAGCAAACAACCTCTGAATGTTTTCTTCTGACCTCCACCTGTGCTTCTGCACTGGCACTCACTTACATATACAAACTTAAAAAATTAAAGAGAGGGGCTGCAGAGATGGTTCCGTTTTTCTGAGATTGGGTCTCATAGCCCAGGCTGGCCTCCAGCTCCTAATTATCCAAACTCTGTTTTGAGTGTTTAACAGTGCATGCCATGGACCCAGCGTAGTTGTTTTTCTGTAGAAAGTACTTTTTTTTTCTGATCCAGCATTACTGCATTAGTGGCTCAGGTGTGGTGATTCATACATGGAATCCTAGCATGTGAGGCATTAAAGGGGAAAGATCAGTAGGGGTTCAAGGAAAGCTTCAGCTACATAATTTCAAGAGCAACGTGAGCTATACTTAAAAACTAGCTCCCCCTTAAAACAAACAAACCCATCTGACTCATTTTAGCCAATGCCTAACCCTAGTAGAAATATTAACACTTTGAGAAGAAATCACGTAAGAATTCATAAGGGAATTTACATGCACTTGGGAAAAATCTAGGGAACTGACCCCAGGCTTTGTGCTCTATATGGCTAGCCTCCTATTTTTTATTTTAAATTCATGTATATGGATGTTTTACCACATGCATGTTGCACCTACCCTTGGAGGTCAGAAAAGGACATCGACTCCCCTGAAACTGAGTTGTGAGCCACCAGTGTGGGTACTGGGAGTTGAACCTGTCCCCTCTGGAAGAGCAGTCCATGCTCTTTGCTGCTAAGCCATCTCTTCAATGCTCTGCACCCCCAATTAACAAAGGATCTAAGAATGATGGCTTATGTCTACTCCCAAGATTTGGGAGGCAACAGTATCAATGCAAATAAGAGACTGGTCTGTTCTACATGGCATGTTCTAGGTCCACCAGGGTACATAGGGACAATTTGTCTCAAAATACACAGAAGAAAAGGAAGAGAGTATCTATCAGACCTATCAGGGAAGGTGTTACCAACTAAGTGTATGAGTACCTGAATGTGTGTGTGTGTGTGTGTGTGTGTGTACACTAACGCCTAGTGCCTGGAAGACATCGGATCTCTTGGAACTAGAGTTATATAGATGGTTGTAAGCTATCATGTGAGTGTGGGAACTGAACTGGGTCCTCTGCTTGCCTCTTAGTCACTGAGCCCACCTCTCCAGCCCCTAAAATGTTCATTCTTTACACTGTCCCAGAACAGTATGTTGTTACATTGAGTCCACTTGACAGGATTTAGGAGCGAATCTAGCATAGCCTTTTAATGAAGCAGTATTTTCTATGGGGCTTCTATCACTAGTACCTTGGCTTTCTGGGTTGGTTAACCTTTTAGCTGCATAATAGCCTTAGTTATTTCAGAGAAACGAGCTTGATCAGATATACCTAAGTGTCCAGTGTTTCAAGATTCTAGCTAACATCTGAAACTATATATTGCTGAGCTCAATTTTTCTCTGTATATTTTAGGCATTCACACATTTGAATTTTGTAGCTCAAGCACAACTTAATCAGAAGACACTAGTGGTAAATAATGGTCACTCAGTTAAGAAAAGATTAAGTATTAGAAACATTTATTATTTTTTTTTTTTCAAAAAAAATGTAGGAGGAGTGGAAATAAAACAAGGCTAAATTTCAGCAAATGCTGTACCACGATCACAGGTCAGACAAAACCGAAAAACAAAACAAAATCAAACCAAAACAACAAAACCCAATGGTCCTAGCAACTTCAGAAGACTAACTTCAATGTTAAGAGTCCAGCACTAACAGAAGAATTAAAGGTTGCTTGCCACTACATGGTCATTTTAAAGGGAAAGGAGATGCTGCAGGGAGAAGGGCTCAACTCCTAAGAAAGGTGAGATTAAGGGGGCTTCCACTGTACAGGAAAAGGGATGTCAGCATAATCCTTACCTAGGGCTGTTCAGAGGCTGAGAATATAAGGAACAGAGTGAAAAGCTACAGACAACTAGCATTAAGGAAAGAAAAGTCAACTTAGAAGAATTAAATTAAGAAAGAAAACATAGTTGGTCACAAATTCCTTTGTTTACTGAAACATGAAGCAATGGAAACATCCTGGCAAAGGGGACCGCGAGGACCAAGTTCTCATATATGACCGCAGCCCGAGGGTTCAGTCCGCAATTATCCTACCTGAAAGAAAGCAGAACACAAGAGGCTTACACAATGCCTGGAGTGCAGTCTGGTTCCGAGTACAAGGGCCCTGGTCCCGTCCTGTATGCCAATTGGGGGGGGGGTGTGACACAAAGAACAAAACAAAAGTCAGGTTTTGGGTTGAATGTATATCCCACAAAATCACCCCAAAGTCTAATAGGTACAGCTAGGAACCTACTTAAGCTATATGCTGCATAAGATACAAAACTGCTGATAGTATAAACCCACAAACCAACCATTCTCCTATCTTTTAACTCAGATAACCCCTATAGTAGAAGGCTTCAAGGAAGGTATAAATCTTCAATAGCTACAGATTAATTTGGGGGTACAGAAAAAAAGCAAAAGATGGCTAAGATACCAGATAACAGTCTATTTCTTTCAAGAATTGGGATCTAATTTTGTTGCCCTATATAAGCATAAACTTCTGTTCTGAAGTAAACCTGAGCAGCTGGGACTACAAGCATCCACCACCCATGCAGGCCCAGCCCAATTTTACTATTACAGATGTTCCAAAGAAAACATTCAAAAAGCATAGTCACAAAGAATACTGTTAAAGTTAACAGTTGGTCATTCACCCTTTAAGGTATCTATCTGCATGTTATACAGTCAGTTCAGAGCCATAGTTGCGGTAGTTTCCTAATTGACCAAATAACCCCTGACAAATCAAAAGAAACTACTGCTAGGACTGTCTAATTCCTCCATTGATGGTGGGAACTCCAGACACCAATGGCAGGGGGAAAAAAAAAATTAACTCACACCAAGCTCCTCTACTTAATACAGACACAGGGCCAAATCTTGGTCTTGATCTGTGCCAATCGACTTCAAAAGCTGTGATGTTCTTGGATCAGTTCTGTTAGGGTGAAACCCGAATTTGGATCCCCAACAGTTGTGGAGTATTTCATCCTGGCAGCCTCATCAGGCTCCTGGGACTGCAACCAACTCAGGGTTATTCAGTCCATTTGAGGTTCACACCTGGAAGGTAAGTTTCTTTAAAAGTCATCACTAAAAAGGTTAGTTGAGCACCTACTGACTGACGTTTAAATTCACTTTTAAAATGTCCTAAAAACACCCTTAAAGGCTATATGTTTAACTAAATGTTTAACTTTGATACTTGAGAGAAAAAAGTTATCTAACAGATTTATGCTAACTTTATCGGAGGTATTTCACAAAGTAGACCCAGGTGTAAAACTAGCAAACTCCATTCACATGTTGAACACATGGCTGAATGACAAGTGTACAGCATATAAACTTAACAAAACATGCATGCCATTCTTTTCTCAATACATATATGAACACAGGGGATAAGTTGAGAACATTGAAGTGCCAGTGGTAACCACACTGTTGGGGCTTTAACTCAAGTGATGCTCAATTTCAATGTACAAGGAAAACCATGAGAGAATTGTAAATTATAAATGCCATTTCCATTCTAGTGAAATTTACTTGTCTCTGGATATCTTCAATTCTTGCCATTCCAATACTGTGCACATTTCTTGAAATAGGGAAACATTGAATTTCCTGTGTCCCCACCTATAAGATTTTGGCACATCAGAAATTATTTTATCTAATTCCTTTGAATGTCCCCTCAAAACAAAACTATCTCAGAGAAACAGGAATCTTATCATAGGCTATGAAGAAATAGGGTGTAAGCCTCTATCAAACGGATGCTTTGGGCTAAAATAGGACTTCATAGAATACAAAGATGAAAACACGCACTACTGAAGTGTCTTGGAATATTAGGCTTTATCTGATGCACAAAGTAGCACACTTTTCCTTTGATAAAGGCTAATAAGAAATAGTTGGGTTTTGTTTTCTGTAACTTGGGGGTACTGCTATATTCCTAGACTTTACTAGAACTTGCTGTGTAGCCTAGGTTTTCCTCTAACTCATCATAATCCTCCCACCTCATTTTCCCTGGTACTGAGAGACACTAAAATGGTACCCTTCACCTTAACCATCACAGCAGTTTAGTAGTGGAGAGTATGATTTTATTTGGGTTTTTTTTTTGTTTTTTTGTTTTTTTTTTTTTGGTTTTTTGAGACAGTGTTTCTCTGTAGCCCTGGCTGTCCTGGAACTCACTTTGTAGACCAGGCTGGCCTCGAACTCAGAAATCCACCTGCCTCTGCCTCCCGAGTGCTGGGATCAAAGGCGTGCGTCACCACGCCCGGCTTATTTGGTTTTTAAAGACAGGGTTTCTCGGGCTGGTGAGATGGCTCAGCGGGTAAGAGCACCCGTCTGCTCTTCCGAAGGTGATAAGTTCAAATCCCAGCATCCACATGGTGGCTCACAACCATCCGTAACGAGATCTGGCGCCCTCTTCTGGAGTGTCTGAAGACAGCTACAGTGTACTTACATATAATAAATAAAATAAATCTAAAAAAAAAAAAGACAGGGTTTCTCTTTGTAGCCCTGGCTGTCATGGAACTTTGTATTCAGGCTAGCCTCATTCAGAGCTCTACCTACCTGCCTCTGTGTCCCAAGTGCTAGGATTGGGTGTGTGCCACCACCTACTGGCTAGAATTTAAGAGTCAGCTCTGAGTCTGAATTTTGGCTCTATCATGAGATACAATACCAGATACTCATAGGCAAAGTACTGATGCTCTCTGAGCCTTAGTTTTCCTGGATGAGAATATAACTACACAATGAGGGCCAGCATGTTAGTTTTCCCTGCCTTTTTTCCTTCATACCAAGTATCTTTTTACAACTGGTTAAATAATATTTTCACTGAGCATGTTCATGTTTCAGAAGAAATACATTGGAATCACACTAACTCCTCAACAGGCAAAGTAAACTTGTGGTGTAAACTATAGAAAATACTCAAACATGTAATTTTTGCTTTTTGGTATAGTCCTGTTTGGTGATTTGGCTCCTCAGTGAAGCAGAGCTTTCTTGTAGGGAACTAAGTGCAAATTTCAACCACATCCTCCCCGCTCTCACCTCCAGTTTTTAAAAGGCTGAGTACCGTGTTCGGTCCACATACTGCTCCCGCTCATACCGGGCCATGTCATACAGAGAATTCCGAGTTGCTGCTGAAGCCTGAGACATCTCACTCTCTGGCCCATAACCGTAGCCCTCTCCAACTGCAGGGAGCACAGCTGCATTCCGACGTAGTGGGCTCCTGTCCCTTCCATAATAGGAAGAGGAAGCGGCAGCAGCCATTGCAGCTGAGGTGGCAGCTGAGCCAGAGTTCTGCAATAGGTGTCTGTCATAAGGATCAACAGAAGTGGAGTTGAGGTGACTGGGTACAGCTGAGCTCTGGACTTGAGGAAGATGAGACATGGTCTGCTCTGCATAATTGTATGCGGAAGCTGCAGCTGCAGCTGCCACAGCTTCATAAGATCGGACGCGGTAGCGCTTATAGTAGTCGAGTGCTCCATAGGCATCGTTGTAATACATGGACTCCCCATAACCCATAGTATAAGGTGTGCGCACTGCTCCATACTGTTCATTGTACTGCTCAGTAAAGTCTGCCACACGCCCTGTACGGTCTACTGGGCACTCTTTGGACCAATGTCCTTCTTTACCACAGCGATAGCAACCACTCTGGTCTCCCATCCCAGGGGCAGTCCGAAGCCGGCTAGTTGACAACTGTACATGCATTCGTTTGCCTTGAGGAAACAGATTAAAATTATTACTCATTAACACTCTTTTCACTCAAATAAAAGTAAACGTAAAATATGTGGACATACACACTTCCAGGCCCCTTCATTCAGCAACCCTTTTTAAAAAATTGATGTTTCAACAAAAGTGAGACCCATAAAATTGGAGTCCTTAGAGATCAGTCAGATCTTGTTTATACCAGTAACACTGGAGAGTCTCCCCTAGTTGTGTCTCCACAGTTTATTTCCTTCTCCAATGCAAAGAGTGCAAAGATTGCTACCTTTTACTGTGACTTGTTACTACCTCCAAACCAAACTAGACATCTAACAAAACCTTACTACTAATAAAAACTAATAGAAGTTTTAGTAGACATCTTTTCCACCTCTGAATTCATGTTAGATCTGAGAAAAGTATGTGCCCCTTAGCATGTATGTATGACACCATGGTCTTATATCCACCATGTTTCTAGATTTCAACTCTTTTTCTCACAAGCAGAACTGTTTAAACATAGCCTCTTACAATAGGAACTAAAAATTACTAGGTTCTGGAGTTGGACATGGATCTCACAACAATTTAACACTTGGCTACTGTATGAAAGGCCAAGTTTGATCCCCAGGACCAAACAAAAATAAAATGAAAACAGCAGTAGCTTTTTAGGAACTGTTCTCATGTAAAAGAATGACCAACATTTTATTCCTACCATGCAGAACATAATTTCTCTACAGTTGCCTAAAGAACTGTGAGCACCCATTCAAGCAGTACACATATACACATGCTTCTAGAAAATTACCACTGAGAAATAGCTAAGAAAAGAACTCTTTTGTCCAAGAGTTTATGTACCACCCCATCCAGGGACCCTTGTTGTCTCTAACCTAAACCATCTTTAGTGAGAACAAAGATGCTTAGCCAGGCTGTGGTGGTGCATACCTTTAATCCCAGCACTCGGGAATCAAAGCAGAGGCAGGTCAAGGTCAGCCAAGGACTACAGAGTTAGTTCCAGGACAGCCAGAACTAACTATGGAGAAACCCAGACCAAAAAAAAAAGTGTTCAAACTTATGACCCCAGCTACTACTCTTCATCATATCCACTGATGCTGTCAATAGATAGATGGTGTTAATTCTCTGAAAGTATCATGTGCTACATGTACTCATCAGAAACATTTCTGTCCTCATTTATACCTATGTAAAGTTCTCTATAATTGAGAGGATAAGCCACTTTCAAACAGACATACATAATGACATTGAGCTGTGTAACTGACACATTACTCCAATTCTCAAGTCAGAATAACCATGCCAATCTAGAAAGGAAACTCTGCATTTGGCCAAGAGATCTAGAAGTCTACTTTTGAGGGGGAAAAAAACAAATGAGTTTGTTGACTTTGATGGATTCTGACTGAGTTCATTTTCCATTGAAAGACAGTGATTTTACTTGATGTCTCTGCCCTACCCTAGTCATGCTTTTAGTGTAGAGGATGAGAATGCTTATTGTGGCAAAACCTATTTCTACAGTTGTGAAAACGATGCCAGTAATTTTTTTTAAAACTTAGAGCTAGAAACACCTGTAAAATAAATGATAGGTGACTTCCTTGTTTTGCATTCTTTCCAAAGGTTATGTGGACTTTCAATTTAAAATCTCTTAAAAAAATTGCTTCTCGGCCTTTTGGCTAAGATCAAGTGTAAAAATCTCTAAAATTCTGTGCTTTAGAATCTCCAAGTTACTGAAATTTTCCAATATTTACCAGAAAATCAGCCCAGAAAAAGCATTTTCTCTTGAAAACTAGAACAAAAGAGACTATTAAAATGCTAAAAAGTCAATCCTAATTCTGAAGGTCTATCTTAGGTAAGGGTTCACAGAAGACTGGAGATGTGACATAATAATGCTCCATTGATTTGTCACTAAAAGGACATCCCTAAGTTCTTGCATATCCTTCCCAATTCAGCTGTCTGGATGGTTACTTGGGAACAGCTTCTTTGTGGTTTCCAATTCAAACTGCATTCACTACTGACTGTGGAGAGGAAACATCTTGAAAGCCCCAGGTAAACTTAGTCTATTTTTAGAAGTTACACAATGCAGAAACTTAAATATTAAACAGAAGTAAAGATTCAAAAGATGTTCAAAGTGGCACTTTTTCAACCAAAAAGGCATTAAGTTGAACAGAATGCCAAGTTGGCATCTAGATCGTAATTTCAAGAAGACACATGACAGGCTAAGTACTCCAGCACTTAAGAGTCTGAAGCAGGATTGTGATTTTTGAGGGCTGTCTCAGCAAAGAAACAAACCAAAAACAATTATCCAGTACTAAACTTTATGTTACATCCTAAAGAAAAAAATTAGCTGAGTACAAAAATACCTGCATATGTAAGCAAGAGTAAATTACTCTTCAGAAGAGCTAGAAAAAGAATGTGATGCCAATAAATGATTCTTTTTCAACTCAGTTTATTGTCTGTACTTTCTATGGAAGTGATATATATATATAAAAATATGTCCATTGCATTATTCAGTTCCCTGTTCCTTTGTAATTATATCTGTTATTAAGCAAATACAAGGGATAAGAAGCATTACTCAGTGGAAAGATCCTGGGTCCAATATTCAGCACCCCCCCCCCAAAAAAAAAAACCCAAACAAAAAGCTCCCATGCACTCATCCTTTTAACTCCCATTTTCTTTAAAAACTAAAAGGGCATATATTATACATTGAGAATTTTATCTGCAAATTTAGTTTAGTTTTTTTTCCCCCTTCATTTTGTTACATTCTTCAGGGATGGAGACATGCAGACTGATGGTAAAGCAGTATTTGTGGGGCCCTTGGATGACCCTAGAACCAAAAGGGTGGGGCAGGAACTCCTTACTTATGCTCACTCCCCTGTCCATTTATGACCTCTTTCCACATCAAGTGAAAATTAGGAATGTTTTGAAAGTTGAAGTGTGCTAGTGTTGCTCAAAATAAAAGAAAAATATAAAGTTTAACTGTCACATTTTAAGTACTTTCCTAACCAGAGTAGAAGCAATCATGGTTGCAAATAGCACTCAACTTTGCTTTTATTGTCAAAATGCACTTATTACCTCACTGCCATCCTTTTTCACAGAGGCACATGAGAGATCATTATTTTATAAATACACTTGTCAACTTGCTGGTTAAGGATAGGAATTAGCTACAACTTTTACCCTAGGCTTTCAATAACTAAAGGCCAGGGTATTAGTGGTGAAGCTAGCATACATAATAGTGAGCCTCCAGTAAGCATCACTATTTGCCTATTTACACTTTTCTGATTTAAGTTTACCTTTTCTCCACCATTTCATTGTTTTCTAGTTAAGAGGACCTTTGTATATTTAACTTTTAGGCCACAAAAAGATGTTGACTTAGGAACTAGAAAAGTAGACTTGAATTTGTCTGAGGTCATGCACGGATGTCAATGAAAGACTTGCAGAACTGCTAACCAATGAACTTCCTGCAATGTGGGTCTGATCTGTTTCCTAATACAGTAGCCATCCCCTCCCTCACTCTTGCCCACATTGGAAAAATCTAATTTGAAAATTTACTTCAATTTAAATTTAGTAGCCACGTGTAACTAGTGGTTACTGTAGTAACACAATTCGAGGGTTTTCAGACGAGCTCCTATGGTATTGGTGATAATACATACACACCTATGAGCAATATAAGCAATATAATAAGCTCTATAATGTCCTTGATGAAATTTCCCCAGAAGCAAGACCATCATTCCTATCCAATTTCTAAAGAAAAAAAAATTTTTTTCTTAGCCTGTTAAGAGTTAATAGTTAAATGGAGCAGAAGAGCCTATGACATGTTTCCTGGCTTTGCCTGTAGTAGTCCACAGACTGAACAAATTTGAATACCCCAAAGATACCCATCTACCCAACCAGACTCGCCACAGATTCTCATACTGTTCTTCCTCTAGATTCCCTTTTTCTTCTTTATCACCACCAACCATCATCAAAAGCAGCAGAGGGTAAAAACTCTCAAAGGCTTCTGGGTCACCACAAACCAGCAACAAAGTCGTAATCTCTAGCCCTTCTCACACTACCTTCTTATCTGCCTAGGCACCTTAAGGCTTCTGACAGTACTCAAGTGAATGAAGACCAAAGGAAGGAACCCACACAGTTGTGGTGAAAGATCTTGGCAAATACAATGGAAAATGTTTACTTCCCCAAGAATAAATTATGCTTAAGAGTAGTAAACATTAATCTATTCTTTGCATTTAAAAGAATGGTAGAAGCCACTCTCATAGCCCCGTGGTCTTGTGTTCTTCCCTCTGCCTTGAGCTAGAGACTCCACGAAGGTCTGCCACCCAATCCCCAGAACAGTTCACCTTGAAACTCTGTGTTGTCGAGGCCCCTGATGGCCTCCACGGCATCCTCTGCCCGCTCCATGTGTACAAAGGCATAATCTTTCACGATGTCACATTCGATGACTGGGCCGTACTCCTCAAACTTGGCCCGAAGCTCTTGGTTGGTACAAGTGGGGCTGATGTTGCCCACGTGTAACTTGGTTGAAGCTTTGCTCNATTGATGTTCACTCCGTGCAGCTTGTAGTGGTGCAGGTTGCGTATGGCATCCTCAGCGGCCGTCTTGTCCTCTATGTGCACAAAGCCATAATTCTTAATGATGTCACATTCCAGCACCTTCCCGTACTGCTCGAAGAGTGAGCGGATCTCCTGCTCTGTGGCCTCCCGGGGCAGATTTCCAATGAACAGCTTCACCATCCTGACAAGAGCCTGGAACAAGATTTTAAAAGTCAGGTGTGAAGTGAGAAACTGATACTACAGCGCACCCCGACCCTCACAGTTCTTTTTGAGAGAGGAACTGTTGTGTGACAATGCCAACAGAAGGTCGGGGGTCAGAATGCACAACAAGGTCTAAGATAGATATCCGTGAGGTCAGGCACATTGACTCTACAAGGTTAGCTGCTTCACGGTTTAGCACAGGGATGGAAGACAAGCGGAAGGCATGAAGTATCTGAATGTCCCTAGTTACCGGATTTTGGAGGGAAATCTGTGTACCTCTCCACAGCGCGGTATCCCCTCCCACCATACTCCAAGAACGAAAGCTCTCTTTCACCCAACACTGGACCCCCATCCTCAGCGGCCCAAGCTGCGCTCCTACATCCCAACAAAGACTCGGCCCGACCCCTGCCCCGCCCCCTCCGGAGACCCGGCCCCGCCTCCTTTCCTTGTCTTCCCGGGACCTTCCTCAGAAGATGAGTGGCCCCAAACCCGAGCCTTCTCGGCCCTCCGAGGTCCGGCCCAGCCCGCTCCGGGACTTCCCACACACCCACAGCATCCTCTCCTACCTCCGGGTGGTGCCGGCGGTGGCGGCGGGTCCCGCGTCAGAGAGAACCCTACAAAATGGCGACGGCCGCTCCAGCCTCGGCGCGACCGGGCGCTTTCTCGCGCGCCAGCTCACGCACGCGCGAGTGCGCGCTGCCTGCTTCCCCTCCCCCTCGCAGGAGCCGGGCGACCAATCCTGCGGCCGCACACAACTATCCGCCCCCCGTGTGGGGGCGGGGTCATGTGGTGACGGCATTGCGGAGCGAAGGTCAGCCCGCCCCCTGCCCGGGCTAGCCAATCACCGCCTTGGGAGGGGGTCGCGGCTTGCGCGTCAAGAGAACTCAGGAAGCAACCATTGCCTCGGCAAAACCGTAAAGCCCGGGGGAGTCTCTAACATCACAATGGATCGTGGTATTGGGCGCACTGTCGAGGGGGCAGATGACAAAGGGTTGTCTCACTGGGCCCGCTAGAAGGGGGTTTTCTCCACCTCTGCCGGCCGAGAGCGATACTTCAGAAACCCAGGCACTACCGCATCTTAACCTAACCTCTCCCTTGTTTGGGTAGGAAGGGGTAAGAATTCCCGTAAAATAATTTAATTTTCACTGCAATAGTGTTGTTAACTGGTGAAGAAGCTGAGACTGAGAGTCGAGTAGAAAGATAATCTGGGTTAGGTCTGAGGGAGGCATTTCTCTATCCAAACTATACTTTGTCATGTTTATTCATGAATATACGTGGGCTGGGCTCTCCCTCGTAGTGTCTTTCTATCGTGGTTCCTGAAATGTGGTGAGCGTTACCAAGGAATACGTTGTCCAGAGGTCCAGGGAGAATCCAGGTTTGGGGAATGTGAGTGACAAGCGTTCCGCATCCGTCCCAAGCTGCCTGAGGCACAGGCAATTGTCAGGCTCCGACTCTCAGGTGCGGTCTAAGGGCACCTCCTGGTGGCAAGCAGGGTACCAGCTTGATGGATCACTCACTATCACAAAGCAGCCTGTTTACAGACATCGATGGATTGAATTTATCTCCTAGAAGAGGCACTGGGATGGTTGTCAGACCATCCCTATTGTTGTCAAAACAATTCCCCATTGAGGTAGTTCCAACACCAGCTCCTCCAATAGTATAGAGATCAGTTCCTCGAGTTGACTCCCTGCACCCAAGCTACTTGGAAACATTTCTTTACCAAATCCATGTTTCCCACTCATTTCAGATGCCATTGTCTAATTGTAATTATACATTTAAAAAATTAGATGTTTTTATTTGTTTTTCGAGATGGGGGTTCTCTGGTAGTCTTGGCTGTCCTGGAACCTCTGCAGAATCTGCTATCACCCAACCTTGTACATTGTATTTTGGGATCTGCCCTCTTCCCAAATTTGCGGAGGCTCCACAACTAATGCTCCACTAACAGTCCCCATCTTTATATACAATTTCATTTCACTCCCTTTCTCCCTCCCTGCCTCTTTTAGACATGGTCTTTCTGTGTAGTCAAGGCTGTCCAAGAACTGGCTGTATAACCCAGACTAGCCTTGAACTCACACTCCTCTTACCTCAGCCTCCCAAGTGCTGGTAATTACAGGTGTGTAATTTCTAGCCTCCAGTTTTATCCTTTTTTAATATGTGAGCTGGGTGGTGATGAGCATATTCAGGTGGCTCTGTGAGTTTGAGGCCAGCCTGGTCTACAGAGCAACTTTCAGGACAGCTAGGGCTACACCAAGAAGCCCTGTCTCAAACAAACAAAACAAAACAAAACAAAAACCCACCCACCCCCAAAACAACCAAACTGTAACATGTGTAAGTAATACCAAGTTCCAGAAAAAAAAAAAAAAAAAAAAAAAACTCTGCTAGAATATCCTCCTACTTGGAACACAGAGGGACTATGTTTGTTCTGTTTTTCCTGTCATTCATTACCAAGGTCTGGTATTAACTTTTCTAATTTTTGTCAGTTGAAGAGGTGTAAAGTTTTATTCACAACTCCTACTTGGTTTGTTTTTGTCTTTTATCTAATGAATTTCAAAATACCTTGTTCTTATCATTTGTGCGCATATACATTTCCTGCTCCTATCTTCTGTCTGAACTTTAGATTTCAGCCTTTGTGTTGAGCTGTTTTCCCTGCATATTGTAGCTATTTCTAATTGGCTTCAGATATCTTGTCATTACACTAATAGCTTTGTTTTTTGAGGGAAATATTTTTTTAATGTAACCAAATTGTTTCCTAAAGCTTTCTCTTTTATGTTCTCTTTAAGGTACCCTCTCCTACCACAGCTCATGTAGATAGTTATTACCTTTCACTCTTAGATCTGTGGTCCAGTTTGAACAGTGCCATACAATAGAGATACAATGAGCCATATAAGTAATTTGTGATAAACTGGGAAAATGGTCTGTGGATTCAACTCAATAGTAAAGCATTAATCTAACATCCACAGGGCTCTGGGTTTCATACATAGCACCACAGTGAATAAATAAATCAAATACAAATTTCCAGGAAACATCAAATTATAAAAACTTGAAGTCTATTTTAATATTTTTGACATTTTAACATGGGATCAATATAAAAATTGTGATAATTGAATTCCCCTTGAAATCCTGAAAATCTGTTATTTCATACCTCCAGAACATCGAAGTTTATTTACACTTGCCACATGTTACTTACTCAGTAGCCATTAGCTACCATGTGGGTCAACACAAACAAAACCCACCCTCGTCAGTGGTGGTCAATAAAAGTGCAAAGTATAAGCCCGTCCATTTCTGCTAATTCCTGTTTCCCACCAGTTTGCAGGGCCAACACTGGTGTTATTTTTGTCCTAACCTTTTTTTCATAGCTTTTGGGGCCCCATTCTATCATCTTTCTTTTCCTCTTTCCCACCAATATTCTAAAATTCCTTTCCTCCCTAGCCCTATGCTTATCCTCTTCTCTGTCCTATATTGAACCCTATTCTGAAGTGGCATTAGCTGCCACACTTGTAGACTTTCACCTAATTCCTGTCCTTCCTTTTCATTCAGTGACTGCTCTGCAGGAGCCTATCACTCAATAGCAAGGTAATTTCTCCATGAATCCCTCTCACACATAGTACATCTGCTTCAAAGCTTTTCCAATTACTGCTTTTTCCCCAAGCCCCATGATCTAGCTCTCCACAATAACGCTCCCATGTGTATGTAACAGGGCAGGTTTCACAGCTGAATTTGAATTATGACAAAAATGTGTTGACGTTTGTTTTGCCTGAGAATGGGGTGTTGCTGTTATACTGTTGTGTGTGGGGTAACTGAAACCACTTAAGAGAAAGGACATCCCTAAGAGAAAGAACACGTATCCTGTGAATAATGTGCTGTGCCGGATCTGATGTGTGGAGCCCATCCTGGGGCTGTATGATACTAGTTCCTAGTCTGCATACACCTGGCTCTGCTTGTCTTTGTTTTGACTGATGGTAGTCAGGGCTGCTTGGGGTCCCTGGCCAGTTATGCTGAAGACAGTTGTTTTCCTGAGTCAAACAGACCCAAGACTTGCAATTTTAATACCTTCTGTTTATACATTGCAAAGTTTAAAAACAAATACTTCTCTCCATCTCTAGAATACATTGTGTGTTTATGTACATACTCAGGATATCCTTATGGCTTTCTAGGGTGACCTTCTGGAGTTCAGGAAGTGGGGGACCTGACACTGTTCTGATTCTGTGCAAACTCCCTTGATTCTATGGGAAAGACAGAAAGGTGCTTACCTCTCCCCGATGGCTGAGCAGTAGTTAGACTAGGTTGTGGTAATATCCCTCACTACTCCTTATTAAAAACAGTTGAGACACTTGAGAGTGAGGAAAATTATGGGGGCTAGGAGTGTGGCTTAGTGGTAGAGTGCTTGCCTTGCATGTACAAGGCCCAGGGTATCATCCCCAGCATGGCAAGAAATTTAACAAAAAAGAAAAGTGTGCACCAGGGAGAGTGACTTGCTTCCTTTGAACATGAATACTGTTAATTTATCATCAGCCCAACCCACAGTGGATGTCTTTGGTTTAAACAGAGGCTTAGCATAGGTCAGCCCAGTGAAACAAATCACTATCATGGGGAGACTGGGCAGGGAGGCTCTCAGGATCACACAGATTGTGGGGGCTCAGAAGCTGGGCGTACAGTGGGTGTCTGACATGCAGGGGACCAAAACCGGAGAGGCTATGGTCAGGAAAGCAACAACACCAAGAGGCAGTGAGAGAAGCCGAGCTGTTTAATCACCTCCTTGGATAGACTCAAGGATGTGGCTACTCCTGAACAACTCACACTTGGGAGCCACCTAGAGTGGCTGGACACAAGCAGCCCCTTGAGTCAGAGGGTGAGGCAGGATAGGCAGGGAAGGCTTCAGCGCCTCCTACTTCATCATCTGGCGCTCCTGCCCTCAGGTCCTGCCTGCTTGAGGGTCCTGACTGATCCCAGAGGCAAAGAACTGAATGGTGGATGGCACACCCTAGCTGTGGTGGCACAATGACCCTGAGGCAGGGACAATGGTTCCCACATAGCCCACGTTGAGGGTGGTACTATCTGCACCATGGTGGGGGTGGGTGGGTGGAGGTGACAAGGTGGGAATGGGTGGTTTTAGGGGTAGCCTGGGTCCCACCACCAGTTGAATTAAATAGCAGAAGAGAAGGTTGTGGGAACACTCGTTTGTCCCCAGTGACAGTTCCTGGTGATGGGTTGACCTTAGCAGCAGACCCTAGCAGCAGGCAGTTGTCCTGCCAAGAGGGTGGTCTCTGTCGACAGTCCCTGGCAGTTTTCTGAACAGAGGGAGGGAGCTGGCCTGGGAGTCTTGCCCCGACTACTTGTTCTTCTTAAAAAAAGCTGAATCGTTTTTCTCGCTCTCTTTCTCTGCCATCCTTGCTTCGAAGCACGATGGAGCCCTCAGGCTGTGACACTGGGGGCATGGTCATGGCCCGGGTCAGACCCCGGCTGGCACTGGGCACCACTGGCTCTTCTGACTCTCCAGGGGCAGAGGATGCAGTGGCAATGGCTGCATTCACCACTCTCAGCCATGAGCTCATCTCTGCCTCGTCCTTGGCCTGGAATAGGTATTCTTTGCCATCCTGTAAGCCCAGCTTGAAGACATGTTTGCGTTTCCGATAATCGAAGGCCACACTGCCCTGGGCCCTGGCCAGGCTGACAGGCACTTCTCCATGGTAGGGCACTCCTGCACTAGCTGCCCTGGCATCCTTGTAAAAGCCGAGGCTCCCACGCCGAAGTACACAGTACACATTCTGCCAGGACCTGTTGGCAGCTTTTTTGTTGAAGGCTTCCATCTCTTGTTTGCGGCACAGCATCCCTTCCATCTGCTCCTGAGCAGAGAGCTCAGGGCCTCGTGTGGGCAGGGTGGCACCATGAGCGGATTCAGATGATCTGCTCTGGGGCATTGGAGAAGGAGCAGGGCCCCGGGGCAGGGTCTGCCTCTCTCCCCGGGGCCCACTGGACTCGTCTCCTGTGCCAGATCCAGGCCCTTCAGGGACATTGCTCTGTTCAAGTCTCTGCTGTTCCAACAGGGGCTGTGAGGACTCGGTATCCGTGCAGACCCCATTAACACTGGGTGCTTGTGTGGATGGTGGCAATTTTGACTGGGTCCCATCCCAGGCAGTGTCAGGAACTCTCTGGCCATCCACCAGACTCCCTTGGGGCTGACCAGCCATGGGCTCTGAAGTAGGGGGCTGTTTCCTCCGTTCCTCCTCCTCTCTCTTCCTTTTCCGCTCATTCTCCCGCTCTTCCAGCGCAGTGAGCTTCTCCAGCGCACTGAAACGCTCTTCCCAGGCCACAGCTGACTTCTGAAAGGCTTCATGTCGCTTGATGAGGCTCTCTACTTCATCCACAGTGCAACCCAGTTCTGCACTTCGCACCAATGGCTCCTGACTGCATAGCCAGGCCTCTGCCATCCCTGCATCTCTCCCAAACACAAGCACCTCCAAAACAAGCTGTAGCCAGTCCATCTTCTCCTGCCACTTGTCAGCTGTCTCCTGGCGCCGGGACTGTAGCTGAGACAGCTTCTCTGAGATCTCCTCAGCAGCATAGTGGCTCCGGGCCAGCAGCTCCTGCCCCATGTCAATGCAGGAGGAGAACCTGTCTGCTCTGGCCTCTATCTCTGCTTTGATTCCTTGTTGGTTTTTGATGACTAAATCTGCAGAGGACACATCCCGGGGCCGCTCCTGGGCATCCATCTGCAGGTTAATCCCATCCATCCACAGCATCAACTCCCGGACAGCCTTAAAGAATCGGAATTTGTCCGTGGTATCCAGTAACAGCTGTCGGCGGGCAGCAGAACTTCCCTGGAGCTGGGCCCAGGCCTCAGCCACTGCCTGCATGTGACGGCCAATTTCCTCGGCCTTGTCTCCAGCATAGGCCTTTTGTAGCCTTTGGCCATCATCTTGAACTTGCTGGACCTGAGTGTTGAGGGCTTGAATGTCATGCTCGTAGGCACAGTGCCGGCGCTGCAGGGCCTCAGCAGCATTGAGGTCGCGGCCGGTCCCATCTGGAAGCTGCTGCTGCTTGTGCTGTACCCGTGCCAGGGCTTGACGGGCTCCATGCAGGAAGCGCTGCAGCTCATACGCAGCAGCCAGCACCTGACCTCTTGTGTCCAGCAGCTCCAGCAGGTCAGCCCAGGCCTCATTGAGACTGTCCTTCCACTCGGCCACAGTGGCTCGTGCAGCATGGCCCCCAGCAATGAGCCCATTGGCCAGGGCATTGGCGCTGTCTACGCGCTCCTGGCCAATGGTGCTGGTGTCTCTGGAGAACTCTCGGAATTTGTCCCGAAGCATCTGTAGAGACAAGAGATGAGACCCTCTGTGTGAGGTCCCTGCCTCAAGGAGCAGTCACTTCTCTCTGAGATCCCACTGGTCAGTGAGCGGGTATGGCAGCTTTAAATTTACACTTGTGAGTTGCAGTGAGGACACAACCTGAGAAATGTATCACTGGGGAATTTCACGGCTAGGGTGACATAATGCCACAGTCCTATATGGCACCTGACATCCTACAAAAGGTACCTAGAGATACCCCAAACCTATAGCCCCTAACAAGGACACCCTAACTATGGGCTAGATTTCTGCACCAGAGGACCCAAACCTCCAACCACAGCAGAGAATCTGAAACTCNCCCGTTTTGTTGAGGTCTGTTGGAAAAGAATAGCAATATCATTTTTATCCTCACCTACAGGCATAGCTGTGCCCCTCTTTCTACACAACTGCTCAAGTTGGATAACTCAAAATCCACCTAAGCTGGCTTTGTCCCCACCCTCATCACTCTGCCTGGGCCAACACTTTGGTCTCCCTGCGGGCCCTGATCGTTCCTGGTGCTGATCTGCAGGCACTCACAGTCACATGCTCATAGTCCTGGCCCAGTTCATGGGAGGCTGCCACGACTTCACGCTCCTGTATCCACTGTTCCAGGTCATCCAGCTCTCTGCGGAGCTGGCACAGCCGGAGGTGCTCCTGCAGGCGCTCGCGCCGCTCTCCTGCCAGCTCCTTCAGGCTGGCGTACAGCTTGTCCACCTGGGCTTGGCGTATTGTTAACCTTGTGCTGCAGAGGTAGAGAAAATGGCTTGCTCTGTGCCACCTAACTGCTCTGTCTGCTAACTGCTTGACAAGTCCCTGCTTCTCCCAACTTGCTATTCTGTATGGACAGAGTTCAGAAGATGTCACAACCCCTACTCTCCCAGAATCAGCCCTCCTCTCCTCCAGGGTCTAGCCTCATGATACTCACACACTCACCTCTCTGGATGTTCATGGTCAATCATCTCTTGACTGCTGGCTGCTAGTTGTTTGATGGTCTGGGCATAGTCAGCAAGGGCTTGTTCCAATACCTGATGCTTCTTCACTTCTGCCTGGGCACTCAGCTCATCCTGGGAGAGGGGAAATTTGAGTATCAGGCAGCAGGGGCCAGGGGCAGAAGAACTGGCCGCACAAACCAGCCATTGCTCTGACTCTCACCTTGGCCTTCTCCTGGCCCATCATGTGTAACTCCTGCTCTCCCATCCAAGCCTCAGCCTCCGCAGCATCACGATAGAATTGCTGGGCTCGAAGGGCTTCCTCCAGCCGCTTACCCCGAAGCTCCAGCTCATGGCTCAGACGTTTCCACATCTCTTGGAGCTCAGCCAGCTCTGGACCTGCTGCTGCTGTTCCCAGAGTGCGCTGCCTCTCTTTGAGGTCTGCAATCCGGGGCTCATGGCCCTGGATCTCCTTCTGCAGGGTCTGTCCGGAGCAACAGAAGCACTGAGAGGCTTGCAAAAGGAGCTGCAAGCCTATATCCCCTTGGACCTACCTGTTCCACCATGAGCCCTCCAGCCCTCCCCACATTCTTCTCTTTCCTGAATCCTCTAGAAGACTCTTTGTCAAGACTTGGGAGGGGGGAGGGAATACAACATGATACCCCTTCAATCCTCATGCTTTCCTACCAACAGAGGCCACTCTCCCCAGGGAGGGGAAGAGAAATCACCAAGTCTAGAGCTATAACAAGATAATGCCACAGACACCCTATCACAGGGAAAAACAAAGGAGCCGGATATGGCAGCATACACGCACCATTAATCCCAGCAGATAAAAGTGGATCTCTTTGAGTTCAAAGCCAACCAAAGATACATAATAAGGCCTCATCTCCAATCCACAGCACTCACCCTCCAACTCCCATCACCACAAAACAAGGGAAAAACCAAAGGTCTGAGTGAGAAGATGCTCTCGGGAAGTTTGTTTTCACTCTTGCCCTCTGCCTCACCTGGTTTTTCTTCATGAGAAGCTGGACACTGGGCAAGTCCTTGCCATGTTCCAGAGAGCTGGCCATGGGAAGCCGCTCAGTCACCCACAACTGGAGAGAAAGAAAAGGTTAATGGAGCCGCAGAGAGGAGTTAACTACGGCTACAACTGTGTATGTAAAAAATAGCCATCTCATTCTAGAGTAGGGGGCCTTGCAGAACATCCATGAACATCCTTAGAGGAGGTGGGTCACTTCCTGCGGCAGGCACTCCCCAGTGCCCAGAAGTGGGCAGCTTGCCGTTCCATGCCCGTGACTCACTATCTCATCCTCCACATCCCGGTGGAACTGGTGCTGCTCTCGAGAGGCATGCAGGCGCCGGCAGCGTTCCTTCATGGGTTGACACAAGGCCCTGAACTTCTCCTCCACAGCCCTTGAGGTCCTTTCTACCTCCCCTGCACTCTGGTCTTCCTGGGCCAGGGCCTTGGCCTGGGCCTGGATCGCCTCTACCTCCTTCTCTCTCACAGCCATCTCTCGTTCCAGCATCTGCAAATGTAAGGAGATAAGAGAGATCAGTGCACATTTCTACCTCAACTCCTAAGACATAAGCCTGTATCAAACCAGCCATGATTTCTGATTCCTGGGGCCTCCCCACAGGAAGAACAGCCTCTTATGGTCTGGGTAGTTCACACACAATTTTTTTCTTTATAAAAATGCCAGGACTATGTGACAACTGTGCATATTATGAACTCATTGTGTCTCAGTCACAAATCCACTTTAGCCTTCTTTGAGATGCTCAACTAGACCCCCGGCCCCTCGGTACAATGCCAGCCTTGTCAGAAGAGGGCGCTAGAGGAAAAGCACAAAACACTGGAGCAGGCATGCTTAGCTTTTTGCTTGGGCTTTAAAACTAACATCAGAGTACAGGGATCTAGTGGCTCTTTCCTCTCCAGGGCAAGGAATCCTGATATTCCAGGATTCTTAGGGTCAGGGAGTCAGCAAATACAGCCTATTTACTAAATTAAGTATACTGATGCACAGTTCCATTCCTCATAGTATTGTGCATTCATTCATTCATTCATTCATTTATAATAAAGACAAAGTTGAATTGCTGTGACAGAGATCATATAACCTACAAAATGCAAAGTATTTGTCATTTATCTCTGCTGAATTTTTTAATATGTATTTTATTTGTGGGTGTATATGGGCTTCTCTCCTTCTACCATGCAGGTTCTAAGGACTGAACTCAAATAGTCAGGTTTGGTGATAAGCATTTTTACACACAGACCTGTTGCTGGCCCTATTGTCTCTTTACAGAGAAAAGGTTTTCTGACACCAACTGTAAAATTCTTTTTAGACTTGCTCTGGCTTAAGTTAAAATTTGTTTCCTCCAGAAGTTATGCTGAAATCTGGACCTCAAAGAAAAGTGTTGACAGACAGCAGAGGGCCTTTATAAGATGAGTGGACCATAAAAGGATTTATGTAGTTCCCACAAGACTAGATTAGTTACAAGAACAGGTAGTAAAGTGAGGCTGCCTCTTGGGTTTTGTCTCTTTCACATGAGCTGACTTTCATTCTGTTCTTCTGTCATCTTACAACACATCTGAAACCAAGCAGATACTGGTACTACGACCTTGTACCTCCAAAACTGCAAGCCAAAATAAAACTTTTATAAAAAAAATAAAGCACCTCTGGTATTTTATTGTAGCAACAGAAAACAGACTGAGATAACACCTTTAGTAATAACACCTTTTACTAATGAATATCTTTTGTTTAACTAATGTTTCCCTGTCCATGTTACTAGTGTAGTCTGTCTCCTGACTTCCCTTACTGATGGAGGCATGCAGTCTTTAATTACAAGACATCACTTACCAGGCCTCCTGAATTTCAAAAGCTAGGCACCCTCTTCCACTGATTGCCTGACTGTTCATCTCCCCAAGGGCCCCTTGCATACCTGTTGCTTCTTTAGCAGAATGTTGACACTGGTGAGGTCTTTGCCATAGTCATCTGAGTGCAGCTGGGCCTGCAGGCTCTCCAGCCAGCTCTCCAGGGCAGAACAGCTTTGGGCAAATAGCTCTGCCCGGTTGGCATCAAAAAGACTGCGGGCCTTGGCTTGGGTAGTGGTTTCCAGTTCATCCCAACGCCTGTGCAGGTCTTCCAGCTTCTCTGACACTAAGACTTTGAGTTCCGGCTTTTCAAGAGTTAGCTCCCGCCCTTCCTAGGTGACAAGACAAAGGATGTGTAAGTGTTAAAATCAGACTCCACTGAATGTAACAGGCTGATCACAGGCCAGGGATCTGAGCAATAGAGAGCTGAAATGTTCCAGGTCATTCTAACATCCTGTGTGAGGCAGGCTCATTAATAGTCTCTCCCCAGAGGTTTTGAAAGCCTTCCACACTGCTCTTTACTGTTGACCACACTCCACTCCCTTTTCAAGATCAATCCAACTCGATCCTCCCTTAGGAAGCCACTGCAAGCTGGGCCTGGTGGCTCATGCCTGAAATTTCGCACTTGGGAAACTGAGATGGGAAGCTATGAGTTTAATGCCAGCTGGTCTACACAGCAAGATCCTGTCTAAATAAAAAAACCTTTAAAGCCATTTGGAATCTTCTACTATTATGTTGCACACAGACTTCAATTATCTGCTGTCATTTTATGTTTCTTAACTCATGTCTTTTCCCTTGCACTAAAGCACATCTCCCACTGTCTTCCCAGCTTCAGCCTCTCAGCTTGAGGACGTGTTTCTATGGGAGTACAGGAAGCATGAGTGGTGAGTCAGAAGCACCCTCAACCAGTGGCAGACAGAGGTGATGGATGAATGTGCAGCAACTCTGTGCTCTGGGTGAGGTAATACTGTTCAGGTTCTGTCATCTCTCAGAGTGCCCCAGTCTCTCTGTGCTCCAGCAGCCTGCTGCAAACCCTGGCATGATAAAACTCGAATCTCCTTCTCTCCCCCTCCGTGGGACTGGGGATCGAACCTGGGCCTCACACAAGCCAAGGACACACTCTACCCTAACGAATCCTATCTGGACTACTCTCTCTTCCGTCTCATCTTCCCTCTCCCCTCCATGGCGTTTTGGGGGGTCACCTCTCCTGACATTGGGCTGGTCCAAAATTCTGGTTTCAGAGTCTGCTTCTGAGATCATGAACTCAGACGCTTTGTTCAGGCCCTTGATTTGACTGCTGGATGAAGAGGATCAAAGGCTGGTTTGCCTGGTGTGGCTTCAAAGCCTTTAGCACGCTCCTTGCATAGTGATTCATGCTTTTTCTGATCTTGCCCAGGACACTTGTCCTACCTTTGCCTTACCATACTCCGTCACACAGGAGAGCCTTCCGTGCTCCCGGCAGGCTGACGTCCTCCCTGCTCCCAGTCCTCCTCATACTTCTGATTTTCTGCTTATCATCGCTCTTGCCCTGGAACCTACACTTTCTGCTTGCTCACATTCTCTTTTCCTTCCACAGGTGGCTCCAGTGCATCCCTTCATCTCTGCTTAGTGTCCAGGCTTTGGGAACTCTACCTTTTG
Organism: Mus minutoides; assembly: GCA_902729485.2. Taxonomy (NCBI): domain Eukaryota; kingdom Metazoa; phylum Chordata; class Mammalia; order Rodentia; family Muridae; genus Mus; species Mus minutoides. Next base: position 298,573 of record LR753440.1, on the reverse strand, counting down.
GCACCCACTGTATTCTACTCTATATCTTTTCACTTATTTTTGCAACCCTGGGCATTGAACAAAGAACCTTATAAATGCTAGGCAAAACTACAACCCCTTTCATTTTGAGACAGTCTCACTAAATTGTCCAGGATGGCACTGAACTTGGGATCCTCTCATATTAACTTCCCCAGTAGCTAGTATTACAGGCTTCTGCCTCCAGACTAGCCTGGATCTGACTTAGCTGTCTGTGTATGTCTCACATCCTGGCTACAGTGCTTTTCCTTTTCGTCTGACCCAGTGGTAGCATCACCTCCTTTTCCTCTCAGTGATTTGCATATGGGACTACTATTCATGTATCTCCTGAGCAGATGCAAGCACTGCAAACTGCTCTACTCTCCCCAGGTCTTGTGCTCTTGAAGGAGGGAAAACATCTTCTGATATGCCATGAACCACACAGCAACTCACCTCTAGGAATATTTGCTGAGAAGTAATATTTACTTATCCCCAGCAATTGAGACAGAGCTGTGTGGGAGACAAAGTCCTAGGAATGACAAGATTAAAAACCAAGGCTTGTCAAACCATGGCAGATAGATAATATCTGGCCTCCTTGCCTGTTTTTATAAATAAAGTTTTATTGGAGGACAGTCAGGTTCATTGGTCTCTATGACAGCAGAAACAAGGAGCTGAAACACAGGTATATGGCCTACAGAGCCAGAAGCATTTCCTATCAGCCCTTGACAAATGTTTGCAGACCCCAGGTGTAGAGGGTTATGGTGTTGCAGATCCAGAAACAGTTATGACATTGAACTCAAGCCACTACAGACTCTCTAGTCTACTGTGTTTTCTTGAAGTTCTGTCTAACAGGATTTCATCTTCAGGCCATAACTTTCCATTTGGCAATGTGAGCCTCTGGAAAGAGCATGTCCTGGAGTTAGGCCCCCTCGGCCTATACTATATCCAGGATCTGCCCAGAAGCACCACCGGAAGGCTCAAGCATTGTGTGGCTCTGGCCACACTAGTTACCTTGTCCACTTTGTCCAGCCAGTCCTTATTGGCTGCCAGCTCGGCCATGAATGCCTGGTGTTTTTGCCACTTGGTGTGCAGGTTGCGAGCCTCGTCATAGGACACATCCTGAGCGGTCAGCATCTTCTCATCAATCCAGAGTTTCAGCTGGTACAAGCATAAAGCAAGAATGAAGGAGGAGATCTTTTCGAGGGAAGGGGACGGGGGAGATGACCCAGGAGATGCAGAAGACTCCAGAAGAAGCCATGAAAGGCTTCTGTGTGTGTAAGGGATAAATGGCAAAGAAATGCCACCGGGGTACCAGGGAGCTGAGCCTCACCTCCTGACAGTCTTGCGAGAAGCACTGCCGCTCTCGGTTGTCCCGAAGGCGTCCCAAAAGCTGCTGCACTGCCTCCTGATTCGTTTTGTGCCTGTAATGACAGCCCAGGATAAAGCCATACTCTTAACTTCCCTAGAAGGTCCAGTCTTCCTCCTATGTGAAGACTGTCTCTCAGGAGTCCCAAAAGACACCCAAGGAATCTGATTTCCAGGCCTGCCATCTGTGGATCCTGGCCCGGCCTCTACAACTACTCTGATCTTCCTGTTTTGTTTTCTGTGTTCAACTCTCTGCCATCTATCAGTTCACCCATACACAGATAAACTCTATTAACCATCTTCCTCTAAGCTTCCTCAGAGATCTGCCATCCTCAACACACCTCTTCTCGATGGAGTCTGCCTTCTCTTGGATCTTCTCAGCATGGATATTGCCCTTGGACACCAGCTGACGTCCAGCCTCCAGGAGTCCACGGATGCGCTCTCCATTGGCATCCATAGTGCTCATGAAGTCTTCCAGCTTTTTAATGGCTGCATCTGCCGCCTGGAGTGTCCCTGGCATCTCCGTGTGAGACAAAACATATTCCTGGGTGGAAGAGAGTACAGCAAGCTCACTTCTCATAGCATGTAGATTCTATCCCTCTGAGAATACCCCCTTATTTGTAATTATTGATTTATTTAATATTTACAGGACTAGCCAGGTTTTTCATTTCTTCTAAAGTCAGTTCATGTTTGCATTTAGATTTTGTTAAGAATTATTCTACTCTAATAACAGCAGTTTCCCACAGTGAGTCACAAATTAGATAACTTGCATATCAGATATTTATGTTACAACTCATAACAGTAGCAAAATTCCAGTTATGAAGTAGCAACAAAATAATTTTATGGTTGGGGGTGGGGTCAGCACAACCTGAAAAACTATAATAAAAGGTTGTAGTATTAGGAAGGTTGAGAGCCACTTTATTTAAATAACATATAAAACCTGTTATTAGAACGTATTTCTAATATATTCTTCCTGCCTATCTTGCTTGTTCAACTACCCACTCACTGGTAATGCCCATCCTTTTTATCACTTTGTTTTTGTCCCCTGATCCCCATTTTCCTCTTTTTCCCAGCTGGAACTGTTTTCTGGACTCTTACCTGGCTGCTGAGAACGCCCTCAGCCTGGCGAGCATCTCTTAAAAACCCCTGGAAGCCATGGGCCTGGGCCAGGCGGCCTTGCCGGCTCTCCCACATGCGACCCAGCTCCTCCCAGCCGGTACCAAGGGCTTCCAGCCTCTGTCTGAGGAAGAGGCACTGGGGATCAGCCTGGTCTCTGGTCACCTCCTCGCCCAAGGTCCTGAGGCGGCTGTACTCGCTCTGGGCTCTCTCCACCTCTCCCCGCAGAGCTGCGTGTTGGGCTAAGAGGGCTTCAGCCTCGGGAAGGGTGGCTGGCCCTTCTTCAGAGGCTACAGCGGTCTGTGTGCGGCCTAGCCAGGCCTGGAAGTCATCCAAGCTGCGCAGGAAATCCTGCAGCCGCCGAGCCTCACCCAGGGACTCTTCTCTCCGCCTCATGGTCGCCCGAAGATCTTCCCATCCTGCTTGTACCTCTCCAAGCCGGGTGTTGATGGCAGGAGCTTGGGCTGGGTGCCCAGCAGCCAAGGCATTTGCCTCTTGGGTCAGCTCACCCACCCGGGCAGAGATGGCTTCCAGATCTCTCTCAGTACCCGCCAACTTCCGCTGCAGGGCCAGCACACCAGCTAGATCATTGCCCAGGCCCTGGGTGGACTCAATGACCTTGGTCTTCTCTCTCATCCAGGCCTGGGTCTCTGTGCACTCTAGGTGGTAATTCTGGATGCTCAGGGCTGATGTCAGAGCCGCCTTTTTGCCATCTGCCAGGGACCGAAACTGTTGCCACCTGTAAGTAGGGAAAAGGTCTCATGTGAAGGGCTCAGCTTCCTTGCCCTGGCCAGGGACTTGGGAACCTCTTCCTACTGCTCTTTTTTGCATACAGCTCCTACTTCCACTTTCACAAGAGGTTACCCAGCCCTGCTCTTCCCGTCCTTTTTCTGATCGTTCCTAGGCTCTGCGGACTGCCTTGATCTCTTTTATTCCTTTATAACTTCTTTTCTCCCAACGTAATTCCAGTCAGGTTTCTTTGCTCATCTTCAGTGCCCTTCTAGACTCTGCCACATTCTTCCTCTAAATGCCATCTGCACTGCCTAGTAAGTAAATGCCTTTTTTAAAAGAAAAGCCAGTCCCTGGGGCTGCCTCCCATGTCCAGCCCACCTTTGGTTGAGCTGCTCCTGGGTGCCAATGATGCGGTCCTTGCCTGGTGGACTGGCCTTCAGCAGCTGCTCAGCGATGTCATTGACAGCAGTAACCCGTGCAGCCAGGGCGTTCATTTCAGGCTCCAGGGTCTCAAACCTGAAGCGAGGGAAGAGTAGGCCTGGAATGAGATGTGACGCATCCCTTAGATGCCCACAGAACACTGTCCCTTAAACACGAAGATTCCATTCCAGCATTGCTGGGCCTCTTGGCCTATAAGGTCCACAGTATCTGTGAGTCAGTCCCCAACTCCCTCAAAATGAATTGAAAAACTATCTACTTTAGGGTTGCTCAAAATAGAGTGAAGGCCCCAAGTCAGGAATACCTACTCAGTCAACTTAACCTGTGGCACGGGTGGGCACCCACCTTCACCAGAACCTCAGTGTTCCTTTTGGAACTCTTACCTAGCTACCTACCCACACCCCATCCTGCTGCTATGAGTAAAAAGATGACGACAACAACAATTAATGTCTAAGCAGAAAGTGTGAAATACAATTCCTTCAGGAGGGGACAGCTGACATTTCTATAAAGGGCCAGGTGATCCAATACTTGTCTCTATGAGTCACAGTCTGATCCACAAATCTTCAACTCTGCTAGGTGGAAGTGTGTGTGTGTGTGTGTGTGTGTGTATACACCAGCAGAAAAAGGATGAGCACAGCCACAGTGATCCATAAATGAGGGAGGTGGCTCTGCTCCAATAAAACTATTTACATGCCGGGCGTGGTGGTGCACGACTTTAATCCCAGCACTCGGGAGGCAGAGGCAGGCGAATTTCTGAGTTCGAGGCCAGCCTGGTCTACAGAGTGAGTTCCAAGACAGCCAGGGCTATACAGAGAAACCCTGTCTCGAAAAACCAAAAAAAAAAAAAAAAACTATTTACAAAACAAAACAAAACAAAACACCACCTCAGGCAGCAGGTTGGATTTAACCCAAAGGTTTTATATATAGTTCATCAAGCCTACATTGTAGATTTTAAAAACTACAAAACAAAACAAAACAAAACACCCAAGCAAACTTCATTCCCAGAAACCACATGATGGTTCACAGCCACAGTGTACAGCTACAGTGTACTCATATACTTAAAATAAATGAATAAATAAATCTTAAAAAAATAAAAACCTAAAAAACTTTTATTTCAAAAACTGCCAGGAAATTTGATTATAGACTGACAGTAGGTGATATCTAGGGGTTACTGATTTTGTTTTATGGAATAACAGTATTGAAGTTCAATAAAAATTTTCAGCCGGACATGTTTGCATATGCCTTTAATCCCCAAGAGAAAAAAAAAAAGAGCAGTCTGGCTTAGCCAGGCGGTAGTGGCGCACACCTTTAATCTCAGCACTTGGGAGGCAGAGGCAGGTGGATTTCTGAGTTCGAGGCCAGCCTGGTCTACAGAGTGAGTTCCAGGACAGCCAGGGCTACACAGAGAAACCCTGTCTCAAAAAAAAAAAAAAAGGGCTGGTGAGATGGCTCAGCGGGTTAGAGCACCCGACTGCTCTTCCGAAGGTGATGAGTTCAAATCCCAGCAACCACATGGTGGCTTACAACCACCCGTAACAAGATCTGACGCCCTCCTCTGGTGCATCTGAGGTCAGCTACAGCATACTTATGAAGAATAATAAGAAATGAATCTTTGGACGGGAGAGACCAACCGGAGCAAGCCAGGCTGTCCGGAGCGAGCGGAGCCGAACGGGGACGGCTGGAGCAAGCAGGGACGCCGGAGCTAGCAGGGCCGGAGCGAGTGGGGCCGAACGGGTCGGCCGGAACGAGCGGGGCCAAACCGGAGCAAGTGGAGCCTATCGGAGCGAGCGGGGCTGGCTGGAACAAGCGGGGGCCGTACGGGGGGGGGGGGGGGCGGCCGGGAGCAAGTGGGGTCGAGCAGAGCAAGCGGGGTTGACCGGAACAAGGGAGAGAAAAAAAAAAAAAAAAAGAGCAGTCTGGCTTACACTGCAAGTTTCAGGACAGCTAGGGCTACACAGTAAGAACCTTTCTCAAAGAAAACAAAATAGATGCTATTTCTAAATTTCTGTAAGGTTCACTGTTCTTTGGATACAACTGTTTTTATTTGTGTGTGTGTGTATGTGTGTGTGTGTGTGTGTGTGTACACCAGCAGAAAAAGGATGAGATGGTGTCAGATACCCTAGAACTGATTTCAAGACCCGACCCGATGTGGGTGTTGAGAATCAAGCTCAGGAAAAGCAGTACATGCTCTTAACTGCTGAGCCATCCCCCAGCCCAGATATATTATATAACATATTATATATATATAATATATACACTTGTTCTTTTATGTCAGGGTATATATACATATGCTTGTTCTTTTATGTCAGGGTCTCACTATATGTCCTCAGCTGCCTTGGGCTTGCTATATAGCTCAGTATGGTCTAAGACTTATAGAGGCTGCCATGGCCTCTTGGATGCTGGCAACGCAAGCATACTGCATATCCATCTTCCAAATACGTAGCTATTTTAAGTCCACACATAACTAAAATGTATTATTAGTCTATATAAGGATACTTCCTCATCTCTCTTAAAAGGTCCATCTTGAGGAATCATATTAGAGACTTGATTTTTTTAAAAGGGGAATCAATCAAAAATATGAACATATTGATAATAATGGAGTCTGGGGGTGGGCACACGGATTTGTTGTGACATGTTCTCTACTTGAGTACGTGTAACATTTTCATTAAAACTTTAAATAGTTGGGCATGGTGGCACATGTCTCCAATTACAATACTCAGTAAGCTTAGACAAGATAATTGTTACACATTCACCAAGCCTAGGCTATAGAACAAGACCTTGTCTCAGTATTCTAAAAGCAAGAGATGACCACTGGTTAAAGAGCATGGTGGCTCTTGTAGAGGACCTAGGTTTGGTTCCCAGTAACCATGGAGTGGCTCATGAAACCATCTAAAACTCCAGTTTCAGAGGCTCCAATGCCCTCTTCTGACCTCTGTAGGCACTGGGCACAGGTAGTGCACAAACATACATATAGGCAAAACACTCACATACATTAAATACAATCTAAAAAATATACACACACACACTACAACTAAGAGAAACAACAACAGAACCTTATAAAGAGATAGTATTTATGGCTCAAAGCAGTTAAGGCTCAGAGAAATGTAGCAGGTAACTGATAGTGGCACTTGCATCCCTCCCTGCACCAGGCCCCCAGCTTGCACGTGACACACCTCAGAGAAAACAATGGATCTTACCTCTGCTGGACCACCTCCAGGTCCTCCAGGCGCTCAGGTAGGGTCAGCCCGTTGAGCCATTGCTCCTTCTCCTCTACCCAGAGGCCACAGGCCCCAGCCTCGCTGAGCATGGTATAGAATGCCAGGGCTGCCTCCAGGGCTCGTGCACGCTCACCGGCTCGGGCCTGAAGCTCCTCATAGTGCTGCTCCAGAGTGGGCACCCTGCCCTGTACCTCAGGTGTGTGGCTCAGTGCAGGTGGCAGGGCTGCAGCCTGCTCCCTCAAGGCATCCAGTGTAGGCCGGTGGGCTCGGATCTCCTCCTCAAGGGCCCTGTGCTGTCTGGCCAGGGCCTGTGTGGAGAACTCATCGTGCCCTACCTCGGGGCTAGATACCAGGCGTAGTGCATCCACCAACCAGGCCTCCATGTCATTTGCATCTGCCTGGAACTGGTAGAGGCTGGCAGCCTGTGCCAGCTGCTGGGCTCGCTCCTCGGCCAGGGCTTCTAGTCGCTCCCACTGGGCCTGGAGCTCTGCTGCACGGGTTGAGGCTTGGTTGGCTCCAGGGTGGCCCTCAGCAACTAACTGCTGACCTTGCTCCAGGGTGAGCTTCAGGGGCCCCAGACGGCCACTCATCTCACCCCGTAGGGCTGTGTGCTTGTTGAGCAGGCGGAGGACACCGGTCAGGTCCCGGCCCGTATCAGCTGAGGCCAGGAGGTGCTGCTGCTCCCGGACCCAGGCCTCGGCCTCACCCACTTCCCAGAGGAACCTCCAGAGACGCCGTGACTCTTCCAGTCGGGCCCTTCTAGCTGCTGCCAATTCACACAGGGCCTCATAGCTCTGCTCCAGAGTGGCCACCCGCTCTGACACCAGCTCTGGGTCACATGGTCTATACTCTGAAAACAAAAGAAAAGCCAGAGGTCCAGAGTTTTAGTTGCTACCCAACCACCCTTTGTCATGAACCCCCCAGCTCACTGTGGTAGGACTCCACTCAGGATCTAGCTATCACCATTACCTACCCAACAGTGATCCTGCCCCTCCCCAAGTTCTCCCAAATGATAACCCGATGTTCCCTGTTTCCTAGTCCTACCAGATCCAGCCTCCCTCCCCCAAGTTTTCACCTTTCCCTGGGTCGCAGAAACGCAGGGCAGAGGCGCTGACCGCTCGAACCCTCTCTGCCTGAACAGCGATGTCCGCCTCCACCAGTTCATGTAGCTGCAGGAGGTCCTCCACTCCAGCCAGGTGCTTGCCCAGGTCCTGAGACTGCAGTCGGCCCTGCCAGACACACACAGCATGCCAGTGCCTTACCAGCACGCCAACCTCGCTGCATCGCCTTTCCCACTCTGGATAGCTCCATGTTACACACTCTCGGAGCACTCTTGTGAGCATGCACGCACCCCCAGCTGTTTTCACACTAGGTTCTGTATCCTCGACTGCCCTCACATGGAAGTTTTCTCAGTAAAGCCTGCTCTGGAATCTTTATGGTGACTCAGCTCGTCTCCAGAGTCAGAGATTCCCCACTACTGTCCCTATCCCATGCCAGCACCCTTCAGTGTTTTCTCCCAGACCCCACCCTCGAGCCCACCTCTCCCCTAGAAGATGGCAGTCTGCTTCTCTACTCCCACTCCTGCTTCCCACAGACCTTCTGCACACAGTAGCCCAAGGGACCTTTTTAAAACAGGAGGTGGAATAACACCTCTTCCTTTCTTGGAAACCCTTTAAACACTTTAAATGCTCTGTCTGAGTAAAATCCAAATTCCTTGACCAAGCCTGTGGGATTCTGATGGAGTCAGCCATTCCTCCCCTTTATAGCGAGCTACTGGTCTACCTTTGCAATCCCCACTTGCACAACACTGGGCCCTAACCTCGTTATTCCTTTTGACTAGAACCTGATCTCATCAGAGCTCTCTGGGCTGGCTCCCTGCCTCAGTTCAAAAGACCTTCTCTCAGAAAGGCCTTGCCCAACCACCAGCTCCAGTGCCTGCAGGCCTTAGAAGCACCTGCTATGGTGTTTGTGGTTTTTATCAGGCTCTTTCACCCTTAGGCTGGGAGCCCCATACGGACAGTCTGTCACCTGTGCTCCTGAGAACTAGGAGGGATTGCCTCAGCATTAGTACACTCTACAAAGAGATGGGCTGAGCGGATGAGTGAGGTAGACAGCCACACCCCAGGACTCCTGCCCAGCTGAGTCGCACTGCAACAAGCCACTACTACCTTCATCTCTGCCATCCAGTCCATGAGGTAGAGCAGGTCCTGAAAGACTTTCTGCAGCTCCAGGTTGAGAAGAAGTCGCTCACGGCGGGCAGCCACCATCTGCCGTAAGAAGTCCCAGAGCCGGGCCACATTGTTCTGCCGTGCTGCGATGCGCTTAATGTCATGGTAGTGCTCAGCAGCCAGTTCTGCGGCTACAGCGTCCACCGCCTGCACCCGGCCACTGTAGGCCACAATGTCTGTCTCAATGGCTTCGTGTTTCCTCACTGCAGCCTCTACTGCCGCCAGCTCCAGCCCAAAGTTGTCCTGTGACAGAGGTGGCAAGAGGAGGGTTGAGAACCGAGGAACAGGACCTCGGCTTGCTCTGTCTATTCCCCAGGGCGCACTGTCTGCCAGGTGCCAACTTTAGGCAGTGGCCATCTGTGCTCTCTGGATCTCCTCAACCTGCTTCCATGTCTTTTCTCCTGGGCGAGCCTTGGGCCCCCAGATCCTGAGTTTCCTGCAGGACAGATACTGTCTGTTTTATCCTCTGGCCCCTCTGCAGGAACCCTTCCCTGGGACTGTTTGTCTCCCATTCCTCCCCACCAGCCTGGATGTGTCTGAAACATGAGTCCTACCTGGGACACGAGGCGCTGATTCTCACTGAGCCAGGTCTCCCTCATGGCAGCCTTGCGGTCGAAGCGAGCAGCCAGTTGCTCCAGCTTCTCCTGGCGGATCAGCTCCGTGCGCAGCGCCAGCTCTCGCTCATGTTCGGCTTTCTCCAGCCGCTCCCAGGCCTGGGAGGTAGAAAGTGGGTTAGTACAATGGGGCCAGGGTAGAGGTCAGAAGGCTGTGCCATTGAAGCATAGATCCGCCTAGGTGATCCATGGAATGGTCTCAGCGAGGTTCCAGGCACACTGTGAAGCCACATAATAACTGTTTGCTTCTGGATAAGACATGAGGTCATCTATGGAAAAATGTCTGATGTGTCTACAGAGGTCAGACTCTGTGGGCAAACTGAGTTTTCCTGCAGTAGTCTTATGTGTGTGAAAAACAGAGGTAGAGACAGTGGAATGGGACATGTCAAACAAAAGCCTGCGGATTTATTTCTTGGCTCTCTATGGAGAGTGAGCAGGAGAGAGACGGCAATCATGAGGATACCAGAGTCATGCCTGGGCGTGTGGGCAGTGGGTGGTAGGACTCGATGGAGGTCAAGAAGGCCCTGGTCCCATGAGGCATGGAAAGTACAGAGGCCGAGGATGGCCTCTGTGGATGCTAAATTAGGGAGGCCACGGACCTTGTTGATGTCCGAGATGAGCCGGCCTTCCCGGGGCGTGTAGACCTTCTGGTTGTTGGCCCGCAGCTTACTCTGGATGGTGAAGAGCAACACCTCCAAGTTCCCTTTCTCTGTGAACCTGAAGCAGAAGCCAAGTTGAGATCAGAGGCGAAGACCACAGGGACCCAAGCCCGCAGGCTCTATGACATAGAGTACCCATGCTGCTTTTCTTCTCATGAAAGCTACACATGCTTTGTGTGAAAGCAAAAAAAAAAAAAGACACACTTTGGTTTTCTTTTCTTTCTTTCTCCCCCGCCCCTTTGGAACTCACTATGTAGACCAGGCTGGCCCTGATCTCCCCTCTGAGGGCTGGCATTCAAGTTGTGTGCCACCCCAGGCTAGCCTTGAACTCATAGTCCTTCTGCCTCAGTCTTTAGAGACCTGGGGTAACAGGTTAGCATCACCACGCTTGTCTAGCTTTCTTTCTTCCTTTCTTCCTCTCTTTTTCTATTTATTTATTCACTTATTTACTTACTATAGCTCAGGGCCTCATGCACGCTAAGCAAATGCTCCACCACTAAGCTACCTCTTTAAGGAAACTTTCTGCTTCATCAAAGGGTCTAACTTACCCAGGTTGACTTTGAACTTGAGCTTGTGATCATCCTTTTTTTGTTTTGTTTTGTTTTTGTTTTTTGTTTTTTTCGAGACAGGGTTTCTCTGTGTAGCTCTGGCTGTCCTGGAACTCACTCTGTAGACCAGGCTGGCCTCGAACTCAAAAATCTGCCTGCCTCTGCCTCCCGAGTGCTGGGATTAAAGGCGTGCGCCACCACGCCCGCCGAGCTTGTGATCATCCTGTCTCAGCTTCCTGCATAGCCTGGATTATAAGCCTGCAGCTCCAGCCTCAGCAGGAACATTATTTTATTTTATTTTATTTTATTTTTTAAAGATTTATTTATTATTTATATGTAAGTACACTGTAGCTGTCTTCAGACACACCAGTAGAGGGTATCAGATGTCATTACCGATGGTTGTAAGCCACCATGTGGTTGCTGGGATTTGAACTCAGGACCTTTGGGAGAACAGTTAGTACTCTTAACCGCTGAGCCATCTCTCCAGCCCAGGAACATCATTTTAAAGTAGCCAAAAACTCTACAGTTGCTGCAATGCAAACTCTAGTTTCTGCCTCCTGCAACAGGGAGCTACGGTAACCAGAGCTCAGTGACCGACCGAGTAGCTGTGACCGGAGCCTTGGCTCTCACCACTTCCAGCACTTGGCACATGGTAACTTCCCATCACTGTCTACATTCTCTCCTCTGTTTTCCAGATGAGAAAACTAAACACAAACATGCTATACACGTTCTTCAACACTCACAACGGCAGGGTGGCAGAGCCAGGATTTGAACTCAGGCACTTTAAACTTGGATGCTTATAACTTTGTTTGCTGTGGCTTATGAAGAACTCTTGTAGCCTACTTCTTCTTCTTCCATGTCATCTGGGGGTTACTATTTTCAGTTGGTTGCTTCATGAACAGGACTTATTATTACTATATTACAAAGGTCATGTTAGAGAGCGTCCTTGAGATTTCACCTTTGCTGAATGCTCAGAAGAGTATTTTCCAGGCCAAGGACACACACACACACACACACACACACACACACACACACACACACCCTTGTCTGTGCTATGTAGCATTGCTAACAGCCATTTTATACACGAAGAAACAATTATCACTGTGTTGCTCAGGCTACCAGCCACACCATACTGCCAACTGTTGACCTGCCTGTCAGGTCCGGTCCTGTCTATTTCTACACTGAGACTACACTGTTGCATGGCCCTGTCTGTCTGTCTGTCTGTCTGTCTATCCATCCATATATTTTTTTCCAGGCATTGTCTTACTCTGATACCCAGGTTGGAACTCACTATGGCTGGCCTCAGAACTTGCAGCAAAATCTTCCTGCCTCAGACTCCCAAGTGCTGGAATTTGCAGGTATGAGCCACACCAGCTGGCTTATAACCAGTAATTTTTATCTGATGGATTCCACTGACTTGACATGCCGTGGCAATCATTCTTCCATGGCATGCTTTTTTAAAAATGGCTAGTCATTAGAAAATGTGTTTTGGAACAACTGTGCTGTTTGGATGCTTCCAGCACTTTGTGAGGAGGGAACAAGCCTTGGCTGCATTTCTGTACTGCCAAGTGTCCCTCCCTGAAGGACGCCCTCATTTAGGCTTTCTCTCAAGTGAGCACAGCTCTGGGCAGGCATGCTCTGGCAGGGTGGGGCCCGGGGGACACCTACTTGGGTGGCTTCTCCACAGTGCGATAGGAGTTGAAAGACTGCAGCTGGTTCTGGACGCCACTCAGGGAGTTGGCTAGCTGTCGGTCATTGAGGGTCACGATCGTTTGCTCAATCCACTGCAGCAGTTCAGAGGCCAGGGACTCATATTTCTCTACCAGGTGTTCTGCCTCCATGGCATGGTCCAGGACCTGTGGGACAGGAGACTGGCAGGTGGGTATCTCACCCAGTGCAATGGCTCTACCCGGTCCCATTTGAGGAGGAAGACCTCCACCAGGCCTCCTCTGGCCCTTCTGCCCACTGTCTCACGGTGAGGGTAGGTACCTTGCCAATTCTTTTGCCTTCCACAGCCAAGGCCTTCATCTTGGAGAAGTAGTGGTAGTAAGTGGCCACGTAGGTGATGATGGACTTCTCATCGGGTTGGTCTACATTCACATCTGAGGAAAAGGACCACCTGGGTGAGGCAGGCATCACAAACCTTCAAGACATGTGGCCCAAACTCTGACTCACTCACCTTATGCCAGGCCCCCCTAGCCGTCCAAGGCTAACACATCTTTTCAGATACCTTTAAAGCAGTGGTTCTCAACCTTCCTAATACTCTTTAGTATAGTTCCTCAAAGTGGGCAGTGGTAGCATACACCTTTAATCTCAGCACTAAGGAGGCAGAGAGAGGCAGATCTCTGAGTTCAAGGGCAGCTTGATCTACAGAGTGAGTTCCAGGACAGCCAGAACTACAGAGAAACCTTGTCTCAAAAAGCGAAACAAACAAACAAACAAACAAACAAACAAACAAAATATATAGTTCCTCAGGTTATGGTGATCCCCAACCATAAAATTATTTTTGTTGCTGCTCTGAATCATAATGTATTTATCTGATATGCATGGTATCTGATATGGGAGCCCTGTGGAAGGGTTGGATCCATGGGTTGAAAACCTATGCTTTGGGGCCAAGTAACAACTCAATCATTCCAAGTTTCTCTTGGATATGGGAAAGGCCTGCTAAGCAGTGGAAGAAAGATTTTACTCAGAATACTTGATATATGCTAAAGCTGACTGTTTATGGAAAGAAAAGCAAGCAAAGAAATACCATTCCCAGGTGGTAGTGGATCATGGACCCCTAGGCTAGAGAAATGTCTAAAAAGGTCAATGGGTTGCGGGACAGTGGGGCAGAAACTGTCAGCTAAGCCTCCTGAGCCTGCGTGCAGTACAGCGGGGACAGATACCAGCACTTAGCACCATCGTGGGGCATTGGTCACTGCTGTTGTTTTCCATCTGGCTCCCAAAGTTCAGCCATGGGTACAGCCAAGGGGGTAAGCATCCTTCAGACCTAGCATCCCTCCACCCAACGGCAGCTGACAAGGACTTGGGTTCCCTGAGCTGTCGGACTAGGGCCACAGATTCCTCCTCTCAAAGGCAAGACTACGGGACCAGAAGCCCCTCACAGCCTTCAGAAAACACCCAAGCAAGCTGGAGCTCCTGAAGTGAGCTTGGTCAGGTCACAGGACCTTTACTTTGCTCTTGAGTTCCACAGAACAGCTGTGCTTTGCAATGGTCTCCATTCTAGAAGCTTTGCACTTAGCCTCACTCTGTGTCTAAATAGCCAAGACACTCTGAGTGACAGCTGGGTGCCATACTGGTCATTCAGAACTAAGGGCATGGGAGGCAGGGATATGGGGGTGGGGGATAAAAATCAGGGAGAAAGAATCAAACCAGCCAGACAAGCTAAGAAGGAACACTTCCAACAGGGGCTTGTGGGCTGGCTCTCTGTCCTTTTCTGGCTGCACCCAGATTGCTCTGCCCTGCAGAGGCAGCAGGGGAAACAGGCTCTAGAGCAGGGCTGAACCTGAATCTCAGCTGTAACAGGTCTATAACCTTCAGCAGGTCACCAGACCTATAAAAGGCCCCATCTCTTCTGTAAACTGAGGACAATTATGGCAGAGGGGTGTTGTTGAGACAACTAAGGCATGCCAAGCAGAGTGCAGCACCAGGTACAAAAGTTAGAGTCCTTTAACCTTAGCGTCACAGGGGCAGCCAGCAGTGGCATCTGACCACGGGCTAGTTCTTAGAACCAAAGGTCGTATAAAATAATTAAAACCCTAGAATTTTAGAGTAAATTATGAGAGAGCATGTGAACCAAAGACCTCTCATTTGACTTTTTAAATTTTTAGTTTATTTTTGTGGTGCTAGAGCATGCGTGATGACCGTTTTACCTCTGAGTTTTATTCCCAGCCCTAGTCACTAGGCTAAGTGACTGGCTCTGTCATACAAGTGCTCTGGGCTGAGACAGAACCTACAGTCAGAACTCGTTCTGAGGCAGAGCTCCCTTTGTTTTGAAGTAGAGTCTCATGTAGCCCAGGATGGCCTCAAACTTGCTGTATAGCAAGGCTGGGCTTAAATATCTAATCCTCCTATGTTGGCCTGCCGGGTGCTGGGATTACAGGCATACGGTACTGCACGGACATTTTCTATTTTTGAGACACACCTTTCTTACCAAAAGTTATCTTTTAAAAATATACAGTTGAAGCAGCCTGGACTATATTCAAGGCTGTGGAAACCATTGCTACTACCTAATTCCTGAGTATTTGCATCCCTCCCTTGGCAACTGACCCTCCCTTGGCAACCACCAATTTGCCTCTGTCTTCCCTACACCTGTCTTGCAGAGCTCTGGCCCACCTTCAGGATCCAGGAGCTTCGTCAGGCCAAGTTCCTTTTCAGCCAGATTGAAAGCATTCTGCAGATTGTAGTGTGCGTTACACTTCTTCAGGGACTCAAAATCCAACAGGTCTGGCCTGAGGGTGGGGGAGGGAACACAGAAAACATCAAAAGCATGTCAGAGCCTGAAGAAAAAAGAGTGAATTTATTCCTGGTTGGAAACACCCCAAGCCCACCCTCAGTGCAGCATATACTCCTGGCTCCTCTCCCACACTTTTTTCCCTTCCTTCTTTTTGAGACAGGGTTCTTGACTGGCCCGGGACTCACTGTGAGACCAGACTAGCCTTGAATTTACTACTCTTCTACTTCTGCTTCTCAGGGACTGGGATTTTCCTTCATTTTTTTTCCCCCTCTATAGCTATGCTACAGTTCAGCCACTCTCCCTGCCTAGCTGTGTGCGCCTGGGTCACTAACCCCACCTTCTTACCGGTGTTTGTGCACAATGGCATTAAAGGCCAGCCCATCTCTCCAACTGGTGGTAAAGTTGTGCACATTGACATTGGGGTATCTATAAAGAAAGACCAGGAAAAACACTGAATGCTCTGTGATATAAGGACAGGGGTGACACAGTGAACCTCACAGCCCATCTTTCCTATGCTGTCCAGTCTGGGTGTGGTGGTCATCCCCAGTCCCCGGGCTCCTGGCCCTCTCACCCTGCAGTCTTCATCTGGCACCACAGCAGCAGGGCATCCTTGGCTGACTTCTTCTCCTTGTTGTCTTCTGTCTCCACACTGATGTCTTGGATCTAAGAAAGTAATGAGCAGGGCCTTCACTCCCTAGTGGTGTCTTGGTGTTATTCTCAGAGAGAATCACAGAAAATTGATCTTTAGGAATGCTGTGTGATGGGACAGACCTGGGCCCTCATATCCTGGGGTAGTTACATGCATTATCAGGTCCAGGAGATTTGAAGTGGGATATTGATGTAGTGGAAGTGCCTACAAGTAAAGGGAGCTGGTTCTGTGAAGAATACTGGTGTGTGAATAAATGTTCTCTTAGAGCTGGCTTTCAAAGGTGGACTTGAAAGGTCAACTGGGAAAGGAGAGGTTCCATTTGAGGAGTTGACATGGCACCGAGTATAACATGGAAAGTGACAAGACCCTGGGTCAGATGCATGGATACTGCCTCAAAGGCAAACTGATATAGAAAATTCTAGGTGTTCATTTTATTTTCCTTTTGTTTTTGAAACAGAGTTTCTCTGTATAGCCCTGGCTGTCCTGGAATTCCATCTGTAGACCAGGATAGCCTCAAACTCACAGAGATCCACCTGCCTCCCAAGTGCTGGGACTAAAGGAGTGCACCACCACCTCCCAGTTTAGAGGTATAATTTTTAAAGTCTATTTATTATTTTATTTTTAAGTGTATGGGTACTTTGCCTGAATGTTAGTCTGTGCACCCATACCCTGGTGTTCACAGAGGCTATGAGATGGCATCAGACCCCCTAGAACTGGAGTTATAAGTGGTTGTGAGCTGCCATATGTGTACTGGGAATCACACCCGTGTCCTCTGGAAGAGTAGCCATTACAGTGTTCTTAGCTGCTGAGTTATCTCTCTAGCACCTCAGTGTTTGTATTTATCTTGCCACGGGCCATCAGTAACCGTGTGGGGGTATGATATGGGTTCATGCACAGCTTATGCCTCAGATACCTCTCGGAGAATACCTGAAATCGGAGGATGATGGTCCATACTAGCCCAAGGGTCAGACGGTGGTTTCCGTCCACAATGTCATGGGAGCCCATGTTTTCCAAGTGCACCTTCTGCTCCTTCAGGAACTGCAGTGCTTTATCTACATTCTCCAGGCAGTGAATCCGCATTCGGCCCTTGGTAGGTTTTGGCTGTCAGCGGACGGAGGGTACAGAGGCATGCATGAGACCAAGATGGTTTTTCAGCAACCTGCTCCATACCTCCTGTTATCTCCTTTAGAGAACACAGGGCCAGCCCAGAGGTCAAAGAGTCCAAGCAAGGTTAGAGATGAGGCTTGAGCAGATTAAGATTCCCAGGGGAATTAATTGCACTCAGGGTGGGTGGGAGAAAAAAATGTTTTCAATAGGGTCACTGTTCTGTTTCTGCATAGCATTGCTCCCATGTAATCCATGCAGCAAAGCCCCTTGGAATGAGACCATCCTCCGGGTAGAGGAGCCATGGTGTTTTCTCTGCTCTCTGTGGCCCCTCCTATGGTTTGTTCCCTTGGCCAGAAGGCTACCTCTTCCATGCATTACCCCAGCTCACCAGGGTCTCTCCAGAGAGCACCTCCAGGAGCCTCAGGAGGTTGCGCCCGTCCCGCAGGTCGCTGTACAGGTCTCCCACCCGGCATGTCACCCGGGCCAGGTGGGAGTTCACCCACTTGGTGAAGGTTTTCTTCTGCACGGCTTCTCGCTCATCTGCAGTGGCAACAAGGAGTCATTTCTGTCCTTCAAGGACAGTGTGCCTGCTTTGAAACACCAACGGGCAGAGTGTA